>JAXGGA010003532.1:0-101136 GCA_038373865.1 Uloborus plumipes | reverse complement strand
ATTAAATTATTTTAAAATGATTTGCTTAAAATGGATCACAGATGCCCTTTGTAATGTTACTTCGCAAAAGTAAAGTCAAGTAAGGTCGTATTTTGCACACATATCTGCAGGGACGTAACTAGGCCATTTTTGAACAGGGGCAAGACTTCGCTTCGCCCCCACCCCATTAAAATAAAATAAAATAAAATATTGGTCAAAAAAATGATAATGCCAGCGTCTGGACCGTCATATACGGGAAAACTTAATGTACATTGCATAGAAAATGAATAAAAAGCACAACTTAATACATACAATACTTCCTCAAAGCCAAAGGGACAAGTGAAACACTTTTACTGGTCACTCTCTAAAAAAATATATATTCATGCCAGTTACTGCACCCTCTTTCGTTTCTCTCCCTCGATCTTTCCCACGCCTTTTCAACATTAAGACATTTCTTTAACTTTCTGCCTGTGCCTGCATTGAGCTTATTTCTTTTTAGGGAGAGCTGTCTTTTAAAAATTGTGTCTTTTTTCTTAAAAATAATGAAAAGAAAATGATGCAGCTACTTAGCCAGTTCATCGACCCTAAAATCTGGCGCCCGGGGCACGAGCCCCGTCTGCCCCCCTCTAGTTACGTCCCTGGTTGTGCATTACAATCAAAAAAGGAAACATTTATTTTAACATTACAAATTCTTCTATTTCTCAAGGGGGACTTTTTTGGGATAAGGGGGAGGGGGAGTGGCATGTTATACATTACTTAATCTTTCAGCAAACCATATATAATTAAAGCATCATTTGAAAGATATTTTTCCCCACTGTCGGCAAAATATTTTTTCAAAATTCCTTTTGACTTTTTTTTTTTTGAAAAATAGCATTATGAAAAAAGATTTTTAAGCTCCGGCTGTCGAACGCGAATGCTTCTTACGGGTCAGTCAGTGTTATAATAAATATAATTACCAGTGAAAATATTTGCTCACGTTTTGATAAAGCAACTTTCACTCTTTGTAATTCAGAAAAAACACTCTTCAAAGGAATAGGCTCTAAAAACAAACAATAATACCGCTCTTCGCAAAATATTTTCTGTTTTCTGCATCCCCCCCTCCTTCACAAAGAAAAATGCAGGTTTTCAGCACATAATTCAGAAAAAATCCTGTGGGGGGGGGGCTATAGGGCCCCCCAGAGGTGGCGCTAAGACTTGCCCGACGGGGGGGGGGGACAAGCTTGCCCGACAGGGGGGCACAGATATGATTCAAAAATGTATCCCCCCCATCCCCAGTCTTTTAATTTTTTTGATGCATGAACAAAAAAAAGTATTCATTTTTACAGTAAAGCTAAAATTAAAATCAGAAAACTAAAAAATGAGCATTGAAACTAAATAAAAGCATAATAATGTACTTTATACAATTTTTATTTTCCGAAAGAATTTCAGATACCCAAAACGAAAATGGGAAAAAAAGGAAGCAAGCGAAAATTTTGACACATTTTTATGATATTTAACGTAATTATCCGCCTCTAGAATTTCATTTTCGCCTATTTTGTCATGTATTTTTAATGGTTTGTAAAAAATTAATGATACAATATTTTTTTGGGAACATTGATTTTTTTTTCATCTGTAGACTCTAAGGATTCAGAAAAATATCACATTTTGTAGTCCCCGAAGTTGGCAAATGAAACCATGTTTCTAAGCATCTTTTGTGCCTTCGTCCTACAGACTAAAAGTAACTTTCCCCAGAACTAAAGTACGCCTAAAGGGATACAGCAAGATGAGCGATAACGATGGTGTTCTAACGATAATGATGGCATTCCACTGCAATGAATAATGAAGATGTTTTAGATTTTTTTTAAAGAAAAATATTTTATTGGGTAGATAGAATTTTTTTTTTAAATTTCTGTCGGAGTCAGTAAACTTTTCGGCAGTCGATTTCTGTCGGAAAAATTTCCCCGACGAACTAGGAATTTTCCCCGACGGGGGGGGGGCGAGACCCTTCCGACCGGGGGGTCCTGCCCCCACCTAGCGCCGCCACTGGGGCCCCCGGAACCCCCCCCACCTGTCCAACCAGTAACTGTAGTAACTGTCTAGTAACTCTTCTGGTTTAAGACTTAAATTGAGATCTTGAGCATCTCAAGAGCATTGACGTCTCCCATACGTAGTTCTTTTCCAGGAATTGAAATGTAGAAAAAAAAAAAAAAAAACAGAAACTAATAAGTTAATGTGCTAAATATCGGTTCCAGAAAATTTCCAGTCGGTTAAAATGCCTTTTGAAGCAATGGCGCCGGTTTCTTTCTTTTTCTTCACACTATTTGGAGAAAAAGGGCGACTTCGTCTTATCGAGTTGCGTTAGCAAGGAAAATTTGAGAAGTCATGAAATTAAATTCGGCTTATGGAAAATTTCGACTCAACGAAATTCGGCATATCGCAAATAAATATATACATTATCTATTTAGTTAGTCAGGAATAAATATCCACGTCGGCTCATCGAAGTTCGACTTGCCGAAGCTTCACTGTATATTAAAAAAGGTGAAAAAATGAATTAAGGAATCCATCCCACAACAACGATGCTGCAAGTAAGCAAATACTATGCTTTTATTCAACATCCCCGCCAAGGTTGAAGAGCTGCCAAGGATCAGATGTCTTGCGATATGCAGGCAGCATTAATACAACAGTATTTCAAAATTATGTTTTTGAAGCGAATCTTTAAATCAGCATTTTGACACGTTGCCTGGAAAACGAAAACTACTTGTAACCAAACAGCAACGTGATGAAACGCGTTTTCGTGTTTCTTGGGTTTATTTTCGTAGTATTTTTTTTTTTTCAAGAGAATATACGAAAATGCACATGAAAAAGTTTTATGTTCTTCTGAGATAGACAAACGGGCCCATAAAAATGGATAGCAGAGGGCCTCCAACATTGTAAATCAGCTACTGCTTGAAGGGTTCATATTGCTTCTCTAAACGTGTTAAAACTTCTTAATAATTCATTTGAAACGCATTTTGGCAGCTCTAAGTGAAATATTTTTACTATTTAAATTAAGGTATCCCCCCCCCTCCCGTCGGCCTGCGGTTATGCCATTTAAAATAACGGTATTATCTTACTATATGCTTATTGATGTAACAGGTTTGTAAAATTTAAAGAAAATAGTTCATTGAAGTTCAACTTCACAAATTTCATAGTAAAATAACGTTTACGGTATAAGGTATACACTATTACTACATTGAAATCGCTTGTAGTCAAAAGTTAACGTTGCATAAATATTTCAACCTATAATTAAATTGACGGAAAAATAAAATTTTTACTGAATTTTTTCATATATCTTCATTCTCATATTTCTTTCTTTTTCTATTATCTAATAATACTGCACACTAATTCATTATACAAATATGAAAACACCTCTATAAATAACTAGATTGGTTTATTATCACCCCTTTCCCAACATTAATCTTAATTTGGTAGTAATCGAAAGTTGCTTAAAAATGTTGCATATTTACTGAATTCATCATCTACGTTCTTAATTTTTTAAAAATTCAATGCATAAAAGTTTGAATTATAGCACTTTTTATTTATATTAAGCTAAATATGGATGAGGTCACTAACAAAATTACAATTGAGAAAGAAGCAAAGGGATATAAGTGCGAAAATTGAAAATTTGGAAATAACTCATGCAAATGGTAGGAATATAAATACAGTAGTGTCTCGAAAAGCCAATGTTCCGCTAAATCCGAGGTGCCCAAAATGCAGGCCCGGATTACCCATTAGGCCATCCTAGGTATTGGCCTAGGGGCGCAAGCTCGAAAGGGCGCATATAGCGGAGGAAAAAATTAGTACGCAGTTCGTTGAAAAAGTAAATAATCAAAAAATAAAGAAAGGAAGAAAGAAAGAAAAAAAAACCAAGAATGCGAAGCTCTAGTAAATATATAGTGAAAAAAAAATCAACTAGAAGGGATTGTAAAATGCCAGTTGAGCAAAGAAAAAAAAGCAATTGGAGGGGGAGGGGGAGTAAATTGAGTCGAGGTAATTTATTTTCTAGTCAAAGCGGATACTTTTACCTACCTTTGGTTTGAACAATAATTTCTTGAAAATATGGCACACAGGAAAATTAGTAAAAGATATGGTACAGAAAATGGTCAATATAAAACTTATTTATGAAACAATTCTTCTCTTGATGTCTATAAATCATGTCATGTATTTTTTTTTTTTTTTTTTAATTAATAAATTATTTATTCATTTATTTAGGACTGCCAATCAATAGGGGAGCCCAAAGTTAAAATTTTTGGGAGGGGGAAAATTTATTGGATTGTTGTTTCCAAATTTGCCAAACTGACAGACATTATTTGCCGAATAAGAAAATTTTGGGGAGTTAGCAATGACAACATGTCGAGACACCTATGCTAAACATATTGCTTTTTTTGTACTCAAATTATTTGATATATACTTTGTATACACTCAAACTACTTTCACATATTTTATTTATAATTCTGTCAGTTAATGGGTCAGTTAACTTCCAACATATTATTTTTCTAAATATTTTTTTTGCCTTCAAAATATTATCATGAAGATCAAAGCCAAGTGGAAAAAAATACAGGAGATGCCTCGAAATATGTGTTAAATAGAAGACCACCCCTTCTCCTCCCAACATTTGGAAGATACTCTAAAATTTTGAAAATTTTCGAGTAGAGTCCCCAATCCCCATCTCTTCACTCAGCACTGACAGATGCATTTGAGTTCCTTCAAATGCATATTTAGAGCTTCAATTTCGAAACTTTTTCCATGGAAAGCTCTCAAGCGCCTCACTTCCATATCATAAAATATTATCTAAAATTTAATTTTTATTCCTTAAGATCGAAAACTTTTTCGGTAAGTGACCCGGACCTCAGGCATCTTCCCACCTCATTAAAAATCCTCTAAGATCGTCTTTAGGGTTTCAATTTTGAAAATTTTCCCAGAGAGCGTCTCTGGCATTCAGTCCTCATCTAACGCTATTGTAATCGTCAAGTTGTTTTTCAGGACTTCAATTCCGAAACATGTTCGAAAACGAGTTACAGAACCATATCGTTTCTCCTGATGTCCTCAAAGATGGTTTCTCATTGCTTATTTAGGTCTAAAATTTTGAAAACTTTCTGGGGCTAAACCTCATACATTTCTTTAACAGCATAGGAGATGTCCCACAATTTTTTTTGGCCTTCAATTTCGAAAAATTTTCGTACTAGTTGTCGATCGTCCCGCATAAAAATAACCTGCTAGAATGGCATTTTAGGACCTCAATTTCAAAAAAGTTCCGGGAGAGCTATCCCGATTTCCGCCTTTCTCCAGTATCATTTAAGTTCATCAAAATTGGGGAGGTTCATCGAAAGGGGGGAGGAGGAGTCCACAAACTTACTCCCTTTTCTAACATCATCAAAGATGGCTTGCAATTGCATATGTGGGACTTCAATTTCGAAAACTTCCGAAGGGGGGAGGGAATTCCACGGATATGTGACTGTCATTTTTAGAACAAAGCAGTATGTGTTTTGTAACATCTGAAGCAAAATTCACGTAGTGCAACCGGGCTTTTCTCCTGGATTATTATAATTGTTAAGCTGAATTTAATGGAACAATTAAATTTTCAAAACACATTTAAAATCATCTTACAAATTTTTTTAAAAGAAGGTAATTGACTGATACGCTACTTTTTAAAATGTCAGTCAGTTACCATACTTTTAACTTTTAACCCTGTGGTGTAGTAAGTTAAAAAAGTTAATTAAATGTAATAATCATTCTATAATCTTCAAAAATTTACCTCCTCAAATAATTTAAAAACATAATTAAAACTGAAAATCCCAATTATTTCTGCTGAAAGAAAAAGATAAATATCCTGCTGAAAAGGAAAAAATAGCTTCGAGCATTGCTCCAATTCTTAAAGAAACAACCTCATCTGGAATGCAGTGAGCAAAGAACCTTAAATTTTGAAAATGAATACATTAGGCCGCGTAATCGTTAGTGCTTAAAACAAAATCTACCAAACATTATTATAAGACTAGATGAAAAACAAATTATAAAGTTAAATTACCGAACAGTAAAAATTGCTCACTTAACATTCCGCAATTAAACACGACATAAAAAAAAACAACCGTACATTGCATTGGAGTGAAATACCCAAAAGCTCGGCGTTCAGAAAATGCAAGAATACATCTTAAAAAAAAACAAACTCACCCAGTGGGGTTGACAAAGTTTATTACGTCGTCCAAAGCTTATGAGTTACAAGCGCTGTCTTTTTCATCCTCAATAACAACATATACATATTTGGGAATCTATAGGCACCTCTCAAGTTCAGGATTATCAAGTACCGGAATTGGCGCTCAAATTCTAACAATCAGAGACGCTCAAAACCGGCCTTAATATCCACTAAAAAAAACTCCTGGATAGAATTCGAAAAATCCTCTCGGTCTCTGTTGCCGAAACTTTATATATCTTTCTTGTGTAGTTCTTCTTCACTTTACTTCTCTCCCTCACTCCCATTGCCAGATGCCCGATTTCAATCTTTTTAGCTTCTTTTTACCTCCTTAATAGATTCCATCTTGGATCATAGCAGCTTTTCGTTGCAACCGTGACTCTTTTTCCCCACAGATGTTTCTCGCGTGGGAGGAGCCTGAATTCCTCTTCGGTCATAAATTGGGGTTGTGTCAACGACTTCCTATGTTGATTCTCCTGTGCCAAAAAAACTGCTTCTTTCTTTGCGTGGAAGGGTCATTCGGGCGATTCCATTTATAGTTTTCTTCGTCAAATTGGGGGAGGGAGGCGCCGGACTTAGCGATTTTTCGTAGATTGTTCATTGAAGTTTCATTAAGTCATGTATCCACCACAAACCCATTTTTAAAATCATCCAAGCATTTCGAAAATTCAATGATACTATTCAGTGCTGCTTAAAAAATAGAATTATCCTGGAGAAAAGATCGTTTGTGTAAGGGTCATTTTCAAAATTTGCTTACATTTGCTGTCCGGAGGTTAAAAAGACGATTTTGAAGCATAACTTATATTTTAAATTCAATGCGAACAATTATTTTCTGCAAGGAATACACCCCAAAAAATTCTATCACTCAAAAAATTATTGAAATTTATTTATTTATTTTTTTATATAAGTCTTTCAAAATGAGAATCAAGGCAAAAACGCTTGTCCATTTCAAATTTTGCAAGTTCAACTATTTTTTTATACACTTAATTGTATAAAAAAATAACACAACAAATTAGTTTTATATATTGACTATTAGTATATGATATTCATAATAAATATTGACAATAGTAATTTTTTTTTTCATTAAGAAATCTATGAATATATTTTGTCCGGCAGTTCTTGTCAAGTCCGTTACCCTAAGATTATTTTAGCTAAAAAAGGTATTTATTGCAGTCAAAAGATGCTAACACGTATTCAGTTAACTTAACAAACTAGAAACGTAACTATTTCGTAGCATTTTGTTTTCCTGAGTAGAGAAGTATTGCTGTGGCGTTTCGCTCAAGATTTCTTCCGGGTGCGTATTTTTATTCTTTGTCAAATCTGTTACCAAAGATTTTAGTATTAATTTTTACTTTTTCTCAAATTTTACCCTGAAATATTGTTCATTATACAGCTCTAAGAAAATGCATATTGCTGTTCAATTTTTAAAAATTCGACAACCTATCTATAATTTGACATTTTGGTTGAAATGTCGAGTCCGTTACTGGTCAAATCCGTTACCAAATGTCAATTCCGTTACCATACAGTTTTAGATCAATATTTCAATAATCACAAACATCGTTTTAAGCTTCAGGGACGCAAATAGTTTCAAATGAAGTTGGTTCTAGGCGCTATGATATAGTTTAAAAGTGAAATTTTACATTGATTTTGTATGGTAACGGACGACAATTTTCCTTGCAACTTAAAGTTTTGCAACAGCATTTGAATACTTAATTATGCATAAAAAAGTGCAACCAATTACTTTTTCGCGGGCCTAAAATATGTGACAAAACATGTTAGTGATTCTAAAAAAATAGCAAGTTAAAAAAGTTACTTAAAAATTCTGAAATGTAAGCATATGGTGAAAAATGACCCATAACCTATAGTTTGCTTTGAATCTAACAAAATTCTTGCAGTTTTGCTTTAAAAAAATCAGTAATCTTTAAAATTACCCGTAAAGTTGCCCAAAGTCGAGTTATCTCATTACTTTCCGATAAATGGCTCAAAATTAAATTTAGAAATCTTCAATTTTGAAAAATTTCCCAGGGATCACCTCCGGACCCCCCTTTTTTGTGCATCAATGGAAAACAAAAAGAAAAAAAGAAACTCATCATAAATTTCCATCAAATGGAAGTGAGGGGATACGATTTCAATAGAGTTGGGATCATGGGTGCAAGTTAGGCCATGCTTCCAAGACGGAAAATATTTGAGATCCCCCCCCCCCATGCATACCAAAGAAAATAAACCAAATAAAATACATATATTGTTCATTAAATTGTCTAAGCTGGGGGGGGGGGGGTAATTTTACTTTTAGCAGCAAGATCATAGTTTTAAGTATAGTAATCGAGAGTGGGGGGGGGGGGGGAGATTTGTCGAGACTTCAGTTCAAAAAACCTATTTTTAGACGATGTTTAGTGATATTAGGATAAGGTGGGGCAATTTTTGACGACATTAAAGGAGGAGGCACAGAAAATGAAATCCTAAAAACGAAATTGTAGGTCATATTTGATGAAGTTAAGGGATGGGAAGGGAATGCATAGGGTCGAAGAGAATTAACACCGACAAAGGAATTATGCCATTGCAGTTCGTTTTTTCAGAAAGAGAAAGAAAGGCTTCGATACAAATAGTTTTGGATAGGAATAATGATTAAAATGTACTTTTATAAGAAATCTGATTTTATATTCCCTTCAGTTTTGTTTTCTTTAGAAGTAAATATTGAAGGAATGAGATCGATTTGTCAAGACGGAAATCCGTCCTGAGACGGAATGTCTTGCATCCATGGTTGGGATGCGTGAGGTGGGGTGCAATTTTTAAGTTTGGCCTTGGGCGTAAATGGATGTTAATCCGGCCCTGCCAAAATGTAGAGTTTTTTTGGCTTTTCTCAAAAATGTCGTTATTTTCTTTTCTTCCTGGAATATCACCGTCATTTTTAGTCACCCACCTGTCCGACAGTCTACTCTTATCAGTTACTCTAAGACATTTAGCAAATGGCTGAGGGATGGTTTGGAAAGGATTAGTAAAATTTTTTCCCTATTATATTTTCTTTAATAAGAGTTCAAGTTCTATAAAGTTTATTGTGTACAATGAGGTTATGGGCCTTCTTTTCTCTGTTAATGCAAAGTTATCACTTTTCTCGTTAAGCCAGGTTCCCAGTCTTCTCATTTCAAATATGGAGTAGTCGAAAGTGATTTTGTGTTTCAAGTTGCTTCTTGCTTAAAGCTAAAAGCGATAACTCTGAATGCGAAAATATATGTAAAAGCCAAAGATGAACAATAACTCATAAGTTTAAAAAACATTTAATGACTATAATATTAGAACACATCTTCAAATTTTTATAAAGAAGTCTTTGGTTGTATTAAAGACTCATCTTGTCACAAAGCGACGCATCATCTTTTCTAAAAGTAGATTATGCACTTACAAGTTAAAATGTGTGCATTTTTTAAAATTCATTACATCATCACTGTAAAAAAAGTGTGAAAAGACCCGCGGATAATTGATACTTTTTGCCACATACAAATGTAAAACTGTTGAAACTAATGGTTGCGTTTGCCACTTTTCAGGGGTGAAATGATTTTAACATCAGCGGCACCCTTTAAGGAGCCGAGATTGCACTCATAACTAGGGTGAAAAACTGGCACCCTTAACACAAAGCGCACAGACGGGAAAGATGGAGCCATAGGAGAGAACTGGTTTTCTTTTGCAGACCCTTCTCGCCCCTGTGCTAGGTCCATGTTTATTTACAATTGTGCTCAATTTTATTGATTATTTTCATTCACAAAGTCTTGGTACATTTTTCGCATTAAATTCTGATTTGCAAACAATTGCCACCTGTAATTGAAGGCATTTTCTCACAGTTCAGACTTTCGAACATAGTTCAAAAGAACTAATTACTTCAATTCATCCGTCCGTGTTCTAACTCTAGTATATCCACTTGTATCACTTAGTAAATTTAAAATGTTACTGACATTTGGTACAGCATTATCTCTACTAAAAAAGA
This sequence comes from Uloborus plumipes, assembly GCA_038373865.1. Lineage (NCBI taxonomy): Eukaryota > Metazoa > Arthropoda > Arachnida > Araneae > Uloboridae > Uloborus > Uloborus plumipes. The sequence continues at coordinate 90,976 of JAXGGA010003532.1, read as the reverse complement.
AGTGGGAAGACATTTATGGACCACTTTCAAGAACAATAAAAAATATTCAGTTGTATTATGATCATGGAAAAATTAAATCTTTTCATAAACTTCAAAATTTTAACCAAGAGCAAAATATTAATCTGTATATATAATTCGACATTGCAATATCCCAATAGAAAATAAGGAATCTAAAAGCAATTTTTTTTATCGTCAAGTTTTTCGACAAATTAAATATAAAAGCAAATTTGTAACGATCTATTCATTCTAACTGACGCCAACTAACAGTAGCTACCATAGTTGTTTCATGAAATAAAGCCAACTGAAGAGATGAATGTCAACCCGAAATGAGTTGTGACATTTAAGTGCATATCTTATGGTTAAAGTAGGAATGACAGGTAAACATAGTTTTAATTGGTTAAAACGGGGATTAGCCAGACTGTACGTATAAAGCTCAAAGAGCAAGTGTACTAATGTAACACTTCGACCTTTATCCAGCAAACACTGGCATAGTCCTGTGTTTGTTTACGCTTTTGAATTAGAGACATTTGAGGATTCAACCATACACTTGTGGTAAACCATATTCCTATTTATTGAAGTGTTTGCTTACATTTACTGATTTAGAGACAATTGAGGATTAAACTGGCGTCAAACCATATTCCTCTGTTTCAAAGAGTTTGCTTATGCTTCTGATTTAGAGACATTTGAGGATCTAACCATATACCTGTATGCATTGCCTATTCAAATTTAAAGTTACATTGGACATTTCATACTGGCCAGAAACCATGTTTCTGTGAAAGTCTATTTTTGATGGTTTTGAATTTACACAAACATATTGAAAAAAATCATATCAAGCGTAAACCATATTCCTGTTTTTCAAAGTGTTTGTTTAAGCTTCTGATTTAGAGAGACATTTGAGGATCTAACCATATACCTGTGTTAAACCATATTCCTGTGTTTCAAAGTGTTTGCTTATGCTTCTGATTTAAAGAGACGTTTGAGGATTCAACCATATAACCGTACACATTGACCATTTAAATTTAAAGTTACAATGGAGATTTCATACTGGACAAAAACCATATTCTTATGAGCATCCATTTTTGACGGTTTTAAATTTACAAAACATATTAAAAAATTCCTACTAATCTTAAACCATATTCCTGCGAACAGATTTCCATGTTTAGCAAAATTCCTGCATTTCAGTGTTTGCTTACGCTTTTGATTTAGAGACTTTGGGGATTCAACCATATAGATGTGTTAAACCATATTCTTGTGTTTCAAAGTATTTGCTTATGCTTCTGAATTATTAATGTGCACAACCCCCCCCCCCATTTAAATTTAAAGTTACATATGGGATTTCACTGTCCAGAAACCATTTTAATGTGAGCATCCATCTTTGATGGTTTTGAATTTATAAACGCATTTAAAAATTCATACTAAGTTTAAACCATATTCCTGTGTTTCATTGGTGACCTATGAGTCTTTGTTTTAAGTTAATAATAAAGCAAGTTTATGCTTGATAGATTATGAGCACTTAATGAGTTATCTACATTGGTTATAGTAACAGGAGTTCTGTTGTATATATGTACAGTAAGAAGAGGTTCCAAGCAAGTGTACTAATTTAATGTTCATATGTATGGGTGAGATTATCATTGCATATGTAATATAACAGCCTATTACATGGTTGTGAGCGTAAGGGAAGGCCTGATACATTGCACAAAACTAGGATGTTTCGCCAGCTGATGTAATGTTCCAGCTTTCTGGTGCAATATCGCTCAGTAATGCTTATGCAGTCTGTTACATCAACACAAGATTAAAAATTCATTTGCTTATAATAAAATACAGAAATGTATTATTTGTTGTATTTAAACGTTTGTATTGTTTGTTTGCATTGTGTCCAACACAAAGTAGCTGTCACAAAAGAAAAAAAAAGAACTTAGCTTTTGATTGCAGTTATTGATTTTACTTTATTCAAATCTAATTTTAGACCTTCACTTAAAAAGCGGATTGGATTATTTGCAAATTTTGATTCCTGAGGTTGGGATTTCTGAGCCTTCCCTGCAGTTAGTTTTTGATAATTCCCTTAACCACGGACAAACATAACACGGAATCGAAGGCAACATGATTAATAATAAATATGCATCAAATACTTTAAAAGCAATGCAGAAGAGATGTAGAAAACAGATAACGAGAGTGTAACATTCAGGCCATTAAGTCGGTTCATAGTTATGCACAAGAAAAAAAAACTGAGGTTCTCCTCAAGGAGTTTCCAAGATAAATTAAATTATTTTCAAAGACTCCGTTTTCTTGCACTTTCTAGTCTCTGAAATTTTAATACTTGGTTGTACAGTTTTACTGAATTATTCTAACTTTGCAAGAAGCACCAATTTTAAGTAAAAAAATATAAATGTCCCATTACAGCATTCCTTTTTATTACAAGCCATGCAAGAAGAAAAGAGAATAGAAGTATGGTAATATCTGTTTTCTGTTCTTAACAGATTAACAGAATGAATTAGAAATAAGATAAAAGCAAGCAATAATAAAAGTACTTCCGAAATACTGCATTCAAGATTTAAAAAAAACAGCCAAATAACACATGTGGGTGACACACAAAATTATTTCAAGTAATGTGTTATAGAAGCGTGAGAACCAGGATTTTACATTTTGATGGAGGATATAGTAAGGAGCTGAATTTGGCATCCCTCTCTTGCAATTGTTAAATTTTAAAATTGAAGGTAAAACTAGTTTCCCAAATTTTCAAGGTTTTTAAGAAACACTTGAAACTGAAATGTATTATTTTGTCCAGTATTTTTCATTTTTAGGAACGAATCATGAACTTTATCTGGAGTTGGGGGCATCCAACAAAGCAGGGGCCTGCTTTGTTGGATGCCCCCAACTCCAGCTATGCTGTGCTCGATTTTCATGAAAACCAAACACTGCAGCTTGTTTAGTTTTCATGAAAATCCAGCACAGCATATCAGACTAATAAAAATGTTAAGGAATAAAAGAATTATCAAAGTAAGAAAAGATTTTCTTTAATACAAAAATAAGGGTTTTGTATAAGCTTCAGTACAAAAACTGCTTTGGCAATACATTAAGTACAGTGATATTGAAGAAAACATTTAAATATAAAAAATGACCTTTGAAGCAAAGACAGCTTCATGTTTTTAACTGGATGCACAGAAAGTAATAATGCTGTTTGTCACTTTAATTGTAAAATCTATTAAAAAAAATATTATAAAATTTTTAAAATATAAATTGATTACCTTTTCCCTCAATGAGAGAATAAAAATAAATATAAGATCTAGATCTTGCATTACATATGCATGATAATATTTCACAGAAATTACTTAAAACACACTTCAAGTGTAAAATAACAAACATGTTTACATTTAAAACTATGATACAAAATATTCACATCCCTGACTCTGCAATGCCTTCATCATCTGTAAAGTAAAAGCTTAAGATTAGAACAATTTTATCATCACGTTAATTTTCACATTCAATTTTATAATATACAACTCATTTTTCACCCAGAAGAAAAAAAAAAGCATCTAAGAGCTTCAAATCTTTTTGAATACAAAATCAGACAAAAAATGATTTAATTAAAAATTAATAAAAAGATCAACAAACCATGGAAAAATGACATATTGTATAGAAACCTGCAGTTTGCTAACTTTTTAAAAACTTAAGTTGTATTTTACTGTCTGAAATAAAGTTTAAGAAAATAAAATAAAAATATCTAAGGATGTTTTTCAAAAAAAAAAAAAAACCTTAATTTTGTTTAATTAATTTATTTTATAATTTTGAAAAGACAAAATGCATTTATTAGGATAAAACCAGAAATTCAGATTTTTATTTTAAACTCATAATTTTATTGTTTGTCATTTATTTTGAAAAACAAAGCAGCTGATATTTACCTCACTTTTAATTTTAAGAATTCATTTCAACATGTATTTTTATGTTGCTTTTGATTTATTATTATCATTTAATAATTATTCAAATTATTCCTTGTTACAGAAATTTTTATGATACAGGAAACCTTTTAAGTTTTGTTTTTCTTCCCTTTTTATGCTTATGAGAAAGTAAACTTAACACATGAACTAATATAAATGCTTGTTTCATTACTAAATGATAAAATAGACACTTATATAGAATGCATGTCAATCAGAATGATGCAGTTAATAAGTTTAAGATTTTCAAAAAATTAAAACTGTAGAATAAAACAATATTACATGATAAATTTCACTTGATCAACAATAAACTTAAAAAAATCCTTTTAAAATATTAAAAAATAATAATAATTAAAAAAAAAGATAAATAAATAAAAATAAAAACAGAAGAAATACCTTCATAACCCTGATTATCGTGAACTTCTTGTCGAAGGGCATCCATAATATCTTCATTACCTTCTAAAACACACATTAGGCATTGATGAATGCATATATATTGTTGCTGAAAATAAAAAACAAAGAGCTTTTGTAGAGGACCGTTAAAAACATAGAGGTACAAATGTCTGATATCACCAACTCAATATGTACTTAAACTTAAAACTGATGAATGATTTTAGATTTGAATGAATCATAGGCAAGGAAAATTTACTTTGCACGAAATTAAGTTTCAAATTACATGGTAGTATCATGCCTTAAATTAAACAGTTTACGCCAAATTCATAAGATATGGAACATTGTTAGACAAGTATTATTTAATAGAGGTGCAAAGTTAAGAAATTAAATAAATAACATTAATAAAAAAACAGCCGGTTACGTTAATAACTTTATGAACTGTATCTTCATTAACTTTATGAACTGTTCTTTGACTGTGTGTATATATATATATATATATACACTGAAGTGACAAAAGTCATGGGATAGCAATATGCAAATTTTCAGATGGCAGTAGCATCGCATAGAACAGGTATAAATGCGCAGTGCTTTTACAGAGCTTTCATTTCTGTTCAAGTTATTCATGTGAAGAGGTTTTAACGTGATGATGACCGCACGACGTGAATTAACAGACTTTGAACGCGGAATGTTAGTTGGAGCTAGACGCATGGGTCATGCCATTTCGGAAATCGTTAGAGAATTCAACATTCCCAGATCCACTGTGTCAAGAGTGTGCCGAGAGTATGAAATTTCAGGCATAACATCCCACCATGGACAGCGCAGTGGTCGACCGCCTGCACTTAAAGATCGAAACCGGCGACGTCTGCAAAGAGTCGTAAATTCTAACAGACAAGCAACACTGCGTCAAATCACCGTAGAAATCAATGTGCGACGTACAATGGACGTGTCTGCTAGAACTGTGCGGAGAAATTGGGATTTCTTGGGCTATTCCAGCAGAAGACCGACTCGAGTGCCTTTACTGACAGAACGACATCGCTTGCAGCGACTCTCGTGGGCACGTGAGCATTTCGGTTGGTCCCTAGATGAATGGAAAACCGTGGCCTGGTCGATGAGTCACGATTTCAGTGGTAAGAGCCGATGGTAGGGTTCGAGTGTGGCGCAGACCCACGAAGCCATGGACCCAAACTGTCAGCAAGGCATGTTCAAGCTGGTGGTGGCTCCGTAATGGTGTGGGCTGTTTTTTCATGGCATGGACTTGGTCCTCTAGTGCGACTGGACCGAACATTGACTGGAAATGCTTATGTGCAGCTACTTGGAGATCACTTGCAGCCATTCATGGACTTCATGTACCCAAACAACGATGGGATTTTTATGGATGACAATGCGCCATGTCACCGGGCCACAACTGTTCGCAATTGGTTTGAAGAAAATTCTGGACAATTCCAACGAATGATTTGGCCACCTAGATCGCCCGACATGAATCCCATTGAGCATTTATGGGACACCATCGAGAGGTCTGTTCGTGCCCAGAATCCTGCCCCATCAACGCTTTCACAATTATGGACGTCTATCGAGACAGCATGGCTCAATATTCCTGCAGAAGACTTCCAACGACTTGTTGAGTCCATGCCACGTCGAGTTGTTGCACTTCGCCGGGCAAAAGGAGGGCCGACACGATATTAAGAGGTATCCCATGACTTTTGTCACTTCAGTGTATATATATATATATATATATATATATATATATATATACAGTCAACCCCGCTATAACGGACCCTCAACGGACAGACTTGAGTAATCGTTATAACCAGGGGTTCGCTATATCTGAATTCCAGAAAAAAAATCAGAATTCTGTAATATGTTATAATAATAAACATCATAAAGTATTAGAAATAGTAACCATATTTTACTCAGTAATAAGCATTATAAAATTTTACCTTTTTTATTTATCTGTAGCATGAAAGAAAGACGTTATTTTTGGTTGAAAACTTTTGGATTTTACATACATCTCTGCAATTTTTTTCTCCACTACTGCAAAAAATCCACAATATGTTTGCCAATGTTTAGTCACAAAAAAATTGTCCACATTTTCTCTTTCTGCAACTTCTTACACCCGTTTATGTTTTTTCATAACCAGAAACGCTAGAATCACAATTGTTCCAAATCGTTGTTACAATAGATTTTGAGAGGGAGAATTTCTTGCAAAGTGAGAATTGGTTTTCGCAACTTTCTAATTTTCGGATGAATTGAACTTATTCTCCTACAGAGAATGCTTTTATTTTATTTCTGCTAGCCATGCTGGCTACTGCGAAGTTCACACTCTTAACACTATCAGAAAAGCAGCGGAAGAGAGACTCAAAATCAGAGCAAACACTTGAACAACCAATAATCTCGTCTTTTGACCAACACCAATTGAAAATTGAGGGAGCTAGTGGCTCCTTCCTCCCTCCCCTATGAAAAAACGGTTGCTTATCAAAGGAACAATAAGGGAGGAATGTGGTTTGAATTGGGTATTTCCGAGATAAAGGTGTAAGCATTGTAGAATATGGTATTTGCTGAAAGAATAATCGCTAAAGAATCACTGAGACTGAGTAAAAAAAAAAATTCCTTGAAATTTCAGACATTTTAGGATCGTTATAGCCGATTTTTCAGTGTTTTTGGATCATTATAAACGTACAAAATTATATTAATAGCATAAGGTTTCAGTTCGAACCAATGAAAAGGTTCACTATATCGGGGTTTGACTGTGTGTATATATACAGGGTGTCCACTCCAATCGTGGACCAATAGCTAATTTCTAAACCGTTAGAGATAAGCATATGGTTTATTTAGGAAAAAATCTCAAAATTTTGAAAGGAATTTTGGGTCTATTCAATGTTTTTCAAAAAATCAAATTTTGAAAGAGTTACGAAATTTAAATTTTTATACAGCCCCCCAGTCCTATCAATCATATTTAGTAAAACATTTTTGACACTGTAACGTTCAAAACTAAAAAAAAATCACTCTTCTACCACAAAAATTGACCGAGTTATGACGTTTTGAAAAATCAAGATTTTGCATTATTTCATGACGTCATCGAGAGATCGCCTTCGGGACCGTATGCGAAATCCTTCAAAATCTTGATTTTTCAAAACGTCATAACTCGGTCAATTTTTGTGGTAGAAGAGTGATTTTTTTTAGTTTTAAACGTTACAGTGTCAAGAATGTTTTACTAAATATGATTGATAGGACTGGGGGGCTGTATAAAAATTTAAATTTCGTAACTCTTTCAAAATTTGATTTTTTGAAAAACATTGAATAGACCCAAAATTCCTTACAAAATTTTGAGATTTTTTCCTAAATAAACTATATGCTTATCTCTAACGGTTTAGAAATTAGCTATTGGTCCACAATTGGAGTGGACACCCTGTATATATATATATATTAGGGATACACCGATAAGCAACTTGGCCGATTACCGATTAATCGGCTGAAATGAATAATGTTCAGGATGACTTTTTTTTAAATATTACTAATTTCACCATCACATTTTTTTTCTTCCTTTTCAATTCAGTTTAGAAATAGTTACTAATTTATTTCCGAGAGAAGATTTTTATTTATTTATTTTTTTCATTTTCCTAATTTTCTCAAAAATAATTTCAAATTAACCGATTTTCATATTATTGTTAATTAAATTGCATTAACACACTAAACATGAAAAATTATAAAAAATGGGTGAGGCTGTGGTGAGCATTCTAATTTAGGAGGGTTTTTAATTTAAGTTTATTTTTCAATTATAAGTACCCATTCAATTCAAGTCTTTTATTCTTTGAAAATTAGAGGATATCTAAAAGCACTATGCGAAGGAGAAAAATATCAACACATGAAAAATGCTGCAATATTGACTATATGTGTATATTTATTTGAAATAGGAAAATTAATGTATTGAAGCATTTATATCAACTGAGAGGATTATTTTTTTATATTTAATTCTATGAATTCGCTGTTTTATGTTTACTCACTACACTTTCATACTATATGTCATACTCATGTTTGCAGAAAATTATTTATTGCTTGTTTATAAATTTATTCACAGAAGTTTCTTGTTCAAGGCATACTGAAAGTAATTTTATTTAAAAAAAAAAAAAAGTTGGGCGGTTGATTGACAACATTTGACTGACTATTATGTTTTTGTGTTCCAATTTAAAAGTTCAGGAATTTAATTACTCCTAATAGCGTCATATAAATTAGGGATGGACCGGATAGTGATTTTGCCGGATACCGGATATCGGATATCCGGTGGCTCATCACACGCCAGATACCGGATATCCGGTATTACAATTACATTGCATGTTCGCTTATTTTTATGTAATGCAGCTTCAAAACAATAAATCAAAGTTGTTTCTCGCATAATTTCTTTAAGAACATGTTAAATACATTTAAATTAATTTTTTCAAGCCTCTATTTTATTTGTACAGGAGTAGCGCTACATATGAAATGAAACACTAGCATATTGTGATTTCTTTCTAAATTATGTATTTTTATCAAAATAGACGAAACTTTAAAAGATTGAATTAAATATTTCTGTATATACTCAAAGTTTAAACTTTTAATTATTCTTAGTTTAAATTTTAAAGCTTTTCTGTTTCAATATCATTTCAATAGGTTTCTACGTAAATGATACAGTTATTAAATATTTCACCAATATTAAAAAAAAAAGAAAGAAACAAAGAAAGAAAAAAGGAAAAAAAAAACTAAGCTCAGATAAACGTTTTTTTTTTTTTTTCAAATTGATACATATTTTATTAGAATTTTATGAATTTAAACTTCATTACAAAGTAACACATTTTCTTATTTCTAATTTTGCAATAATATAAAGCAAAATTTTGCTTTGAAATTCTTTTTTTTAAGAAATAATATGCATGTAATTTTTCTAACATACAAGTTAAAGAAGAAAATATTAAAACAGGACCAGTGTTGTGCAATGAGTTACCGCCCAGTAAGCCAGGGCTGAGGCAGAATTGTAGCAAATGCACCCACAGCTCGGTGCATTAGCTACAGGACCAGTGTGTTAAATAATAATAATAATAATAAAGTTATACTCAAATAATCAGTTAAAAATTTTATATAACTCCAAAAAGCAAAGGAACATGTTTTCTGAAGATTCAAATCAGCAGTTTAAATATATTTTTAAGACGTATGCTAAAGTTGTTCACTTTTTAAAAAACAAATGAGTAAAATTTACTTAAATAATCAACTTGAAATTTTACTTTAGTTCCAAAAATTAAGATCTACTTATATTAAAAACTGAGTATCTTTCTAACTATCTTTCTTTCTATCTTTCTTTCTATCTATGTCACGCTTCTTTCTCCTGAACGCCACTGAACTGAAAGTCGAACCAGGTACCGATAGATCGGTAATTTTTCAGGCTTCATTAGTTTCAATTTATATAATTATACGATTTTAATTAGCGAAGATATCAATTAATAAGTAGTCAAATTTAAAGCGATTAAGCCTAATAAATGATTAAATATGAAATCCATTGTTGAAACGTAGTTGCTATGAAACAGTGATAACAATGATAATGAGAATTTTGAATGAAGGCTTAACTAAATCAAACACGAAACTCATAAGCGAGCCACTTACATAGTATTTTTATCGCTAGCTACTTGTAATATTTTGAAACATTCATTTGTTTTGAAAAGCCATCTACTTATATTAAAAACTGAGTATCTATGTCTGCTTTTTTCCATTGAGCGAGCTGAACTTACTGAAACTTTCCTCACCATCTTGAAGACGCGAAGCATCTCAATAATTCGAATGATTTTTTTTATATAGGAAAAAAGTAAAGGCGTGAAGCGGCTGTTAGCGAGTCGCTTTGGCGGGGAGTAGTTTCTTGACATTTTTCTCACTACTTTCAGGGCACTTTCAGGGCCACGTGCGTGGTATGTCTTGAAATTGAATGAACATTAAATTATATCAAATAATATAACTTCAGAATGAGATAAAAGTTAGAGAGGGGGGACGTTATGCATCAACATGCCGCAGGAAGCTAATCTAGCTGCCCTGGCAGCTAGTCTACTTATATTAAAAACTGAGTATCTTTCTAACTATCTTTCTTTCTAACTATATTTCTTTCTTTCTATCTTTCTTTCTATCTATGTCACGCTTCTTTCTCCTGAACGCCACTGAACTGAAAGTCGAACCAGGTACCAATAGATAGGTAATTTTTCAGGCTTCGTTAGTTTCAATTTATATAATTATACGATTTTAATTAGCGAAGATATCAATTAATAAGTAGTCAAATTTAAAGCGATTAAGCCTAATAATTGATTAAATATGAAATCCATTGCTGAAACGTGGTTGCTATGAAACAGTGATAACAATGATAATGAGAATTTTGAATAAAGGCTTAACTAAATCAAACACGAAACTCATAAGCGGGCCACTTACATAGTATTTTTATCGCTAGCTACTTGTAATATTTTGAAACATTCATTTGTTGAAAAGCCATCTATTTATATTAAAAACTGAGTAGCTATGTTTGCTTTTTTCCTTTGAGCGAGCTGAACTTACTGAAACTTTTCTCACCATCTTGAAGGCGCGAAGCATCACAATAATTCGAATGATTTTTTTTATATAGGAAAAAAGTAAAAGCATGAAGCGCCTGTCAGCCAGCCGCCTTGGCGGGAAGTAGTTTCTTGAAATTTTCCTCACCACTTTCATGGCACGAAGTGCCTTTGCAACGCCGGGCCACGTGCGTGGTATGTCTTGAAATCGAATGAACATTAAATTATATCAAATAATATAACTTCAGAATGAGATAAAAGTTAGAGAAGGGGGACGTTATGCATCAACATGCCGCAGGAAGCTAATCTAGCTGCCCTGGCAGCTAGTACACATTCTTAAAAGTGGCAAATTATCATTTTAAATACATTAAGGGTTATGTTAAACATATTCACTTTTTTAAAAACAAATTAATAAACTAATTCTTAAAGGATCACCTCGAAATTCAACTTCATTTTGAAAAAATAAAGATACGTTCCGAGATGCAAATGTTATATTTATGGGTTATTCCAGCCAAAATGGTACAAATCATGTCTGAAATTGTCGAGTTAAGTTTATCAAATGAAGTAATTTTCGCCAACTAATCATTGTTTTAAAAATTATTCTCTGTTTATTTGTGCATAATAAAGTGTAAATGGCTTGTATATATGAGTCATTTATTAAGGGTTTTGAATAGTTCGACCACTTTGTGTAACAGAGGAGACAAATGAGGTTTGAAAAATATATTTCTAATCCTAAAGAAAAGTTAATTACAGAACAAGTATAAAATGAACTAAGCATCCTAAAACTAATTCTGTCTGCAATTTCAAGAAAAAATATTTTTTGCACTATTAATGGACATCCCACAGTGCAAATTAACTATCATCAGCAAAGAATTTTAGGCTTATCTTAGTTACTGATTATATAATTCAATGTATCAAAGTAATCAAAGCAGATACATTACTTGTACTTATAAAAAAAAATATCACATTGAATGCGATTGCTTATTTTATTTCTGAAAGGCTTGTAACAGAGTAGACAGTTTGAAACAAAAAAAATCTAGGAACAAAGATAAATAGGTGTTTTTCCAAGATTTTTTTGTTTACATACATAAAAATCAGCAGAAAGGGTGTCAGAAGCATTTTTTGTGCTGTGCGTTGCAAATGATTTTGTTGTTGCATTTCAGCTTAATCTTAAATTGTATTTTAAGTCCTAGCAATTTGAAGCTGGGGCAGATCATTTTTTCCTTCTTTTGCCAAAGAATTTTTTTTTTTTTTTTGGGGGGGGGGGTCCTTTATAAATGGCTTATGCCTAAATAAGTAATACTTGGTTACACACAATTAGATGGAAAACAAATAAAAAACATAATTAATTGGTGGTAAACATTAAAATTAATTCCCAAAATGCTGAAGTATCGGGAGTGATTTGTACCATTTTCGCTGAAATGACCGATATATTATCATTATTATTTAAAATTATTCTAAACATGTTCACTTTAAAAAATAAATTAATAAACTTATATCTAAATAATTAACTTAAAGTTTTACTTAAATTCTAAAAGACAAAATACACTTTCTAAAGATGCAAATTAACATCTTAAATGCAGTCAAGTCTCAATAGCTCATAGTCCCAAGGGACCGGCTAAAAACTTAGAGTTATTGATAGTTTGAGTTACAAGCAGTTCCTACCGTCTTTTCAAGAATTTGGTACCAAAGGAAAACTTTGAAATGAAGGTATATTTAAGTTTATAAAGCTTTGAGTTATCGAAACTCGATTGAATGTTATTGAGGGTCATGTTCAACATGTTCTCGAGGAGTTACGGAGCGGCGTGACAGACGTGAAAAGATTCTAATAGCAGAGAAATATCTTTTCTGAAAGGAAGGTATTACAAAAAGAAAGAACGAAACTAAGTGCAAAATTCAAAATTTCTTTACACACATTTAAACTCTTTCAAAAAAAAAAAAAAGCATGGTTTTAAGTTGCGACGATTCATGGGGACAGATGTTTTCATTATCTAAAAGAAAACTTTCGTCAATGTTAGATAGGTTATTTAGTGTATGTTATTTTCAATTATAATAAAGGGTCATTCCATAGTGACTAACGTAACATTCAGAGCTGATTTTGTAACTGTGTTTACTTGTAACTTAAAGGATAAAAAATATTTTTTTGTTATGCTGGTGGATTTACAATGTACATGGTATCTATGTATCTTTTCTGCTAAGAATTTAAAACAAAATTACTGACAGTAGATACTTTTTCAACCAAAATAGCAGTGTGACTAACGTAACATTTTTGCAACCCTGAAAATGAATGCTCATGTTGTGAGGCAAAAATTTCTCAAAGTTAAGCAAGTGTTAAAAATTGAATGGTATGTTTGAAAGCTGTGTAAAGTTGGCTTTTAAAAACATAAAACACATTTATTAAATCTTAATTTTTTTTAGTCTTAAGTGTCACTTTTACTCAAGATGGAGTGTGACTAAGGTAACGTGACTAACGTAACCATCGAATAATAAGCAGTATAGACACACTACAAACTATTTATTATGGCTAATCTCAGTGATAATTACAATAATTTTTCAATTTTTTAAACTTATTATGTTGTATGATTTTTATTTACTTATTTATTCATTTATTTTTTGATACTTTTTTCCCTTCGGTATTTTTATTTCTTCGGCTGAGGTTGACATTTTCATGGAATGACCCTAAAGCAATAATAGTGGCAAAGTAAAAAATATCTAATTACAACATCATTGGGTGTTAATAGATCGCAATTTTTGTTAGAAGCACAAAAACTAAAAATAAAAGAATTCAATAAATAAAATAATTTGAGAATTTATATTAAAAGCTACTGCGATTAATTTTTATGAACTAACGATATGATCGTAAGTTTTTTTTCAACCTTTTGTCACACATTAATCCTTGAAGGTTTGTAGCCTTTTCTTTCTAAATATTTTAACTAAAATATTTTTGAAAAGCTGAAGACAATCATATTTTATCTGGCAATTGTGAAAAATCAAATATGCAGAATGCTTCCATGTCCAGTACACAGTCGGAGGAATAACACAATTTTTGTTTTAGAAGCAAAAATTGGTAAAAAGGAAAGATGAAAAGTAATTACATCATCTAAAAGGTTTATCAAACAATGAAATTTTTAACTAAGATTTTTATAAAGAAGAAAATATTTAATTAGGTCCTCACATCATACCGGATAACCCTCACATCAATTCCGGATATTCCCCACACCAATACTGGATACTTAGCCGGATATCCTGCAAAAATCTTCCGGATATCCGAATCCGGGGCGGTCAGCTGGATCGGATATCCGAAAGTACCGGATACTTAAAATATCAGTCGGATAGGCCGGATACCGGATATTTACCGGATATCCGGTCCATCCCTAATATAAATATCAGCTGTGAAGGTTATCTTCTAATATTCCATTCAGTTTCATATACGGTACGAACTGTTTGTTTTGTTTTTACTCTGTACACTTTCATACCAACATGCTAAAGGATTTAATTGCAGAAAATTACATGTATTTACTGTTAATAAAATTATTCATCATAGTTTCTTGGACAAAGTATACTTTAAAAAATATTTCTTCGCCGATTAATTGGCAAGATTTTGCTGATTATTAAAAATCGACCAAGTGGCCATGCATCTCTAATATATATATATATATATATATATATATATATATATATATATATATATATATATATATAATAATAATAATACAAACAAATAGTAAAAATGAAATAGAAAATGGCAAATTAGGAAAAATGAAAGGAGAAAGGTTGAATCCAGAGCTCATCAGCCGTGGGGGATTCAAGAGTGGTCGAAAGACCAAAAAATTTAAATATAAACTATAAAGAGGATGTTTAAGTTCAAAATATGCAGTCTACAGATACTTATTGGGCAAAACAGCACCAATGCGAGTCTGCAAACTGCACATAAGAACAAAAACCTAAAACTAAAAGCAGAGGTTTTGCCTCGACTGATTAGGAATAAAATTCCCAAAGAGTATCTGTAGACTGCATATTTTGAACTTAAACATCCTTTTTATAGTTTACATTTAAATTTTTGGTCTTTCGACCACTCTTGAATCCCCCACGGCTGATGAGATCTGGATTCAACCTTTCTTCTTTCATTTCTCCTAATTTGCCATTTTCTATTTCATTTTTACTATTTGTTTGTATTATTATATACTTGGCTTTTTAGTTTAGCTGCTTTGCGCATCTATGGGCTTTTATAAACATATACAGAAGTACTTGATTTAAGGGACATCTCTGAATACGGGCCACTTTTTCTGGTCCCAAAATACTCGGAATAAGGACCTCCATGCATTTATCTCTGATTAAAGGACACTCTTTTTAAGGGACTGCCTCAGAGGAAAATTGCAAAATTTTAACATAGAAATACATAAGAATTATTGAATTTATTTAAATTCAAAGCTGGCTCCTTTTTTTTTGTTTAAAAAGAAACAAGTAAAAATTATTTTTGATTTTAACATTCAAAGACAACAAATATGTATTATAAAATTGTAGCTACGATTTAAAATCACGCTTTTCCCCTCTCAGCAATTTATTCATATGGGTTCAGCTCCGTCGAATAGGGAACCTATCATAAACATTTTACAGAAAACTGGAAATGTGACACATTGCTTGTTACATTGCAATGCACTACAAACTACAGGGTGGGAAGAAAGCTCTGCAACAAATTACTTATAACAATTTCTACAAATTACAAAACTTTGATTCTGCTATTTGCTATTGAGTACATTTTAGTTTTTGCAATAATATTTCTTTTCAATTTGAATAATGATAAAATTTTATCTAGTATGTATGCTTCAATACTTAATATTAAATGTTAAAAGTTTAAATTTTTTATGATATTATACTGAGTTAAGTACATGGCACATGCATCATATCATAAACCTCCAAACAAAGGACACCTATTGAAGAGACAGAAAATCAGGTCCCATTGGTGATTCTTACTGAGAGGTTCTACTGCAGATATATATTTTTTAATGATTTGATGTTGTAAGATAAAATATGTAAATAATTAAATTTATCACTCACCTCATTTTGAACCATCCACACTCTTTCTTTTCTCATTTCATATACAATTGCAAATATATCTACATAATCATGTTTCTGAATTTTTTGGAGAATATGATCCAATGCAATGAATGTACCAGACCTTCCAACACCAGCACTAAAAAAACAAATAATGAAAGAGTTAAAATTATACTTAATGAAGCACTAAAGATATTTCTAGCATAATAATACATAGTACAGTATTGATTATCCAAGCCTGTCAGGATCGGCTCTAGTTTAAATAAGCAAAAATTTGGATAACTGGACAGGCAACGACAGTGATACTCTGTATACCAAAATGGATAATACATGCACTGCTTTTTAAGCCTATCATTTTTGCTATGCAGGAAATATATGTGTTTGCATAGTGTTGCCCTGTAAAAAAGGTTGAAGTTATATATATATATATATAAATTTAAAAAAAAATCTTATAAGTGTGAAGTGTGGTTTTGACTGCAAATTAACATTTTAAAATTATGTTACAAATCACAAGTCTCACCAAACTATCTTATTATTAATCAAACATCATAAAAACAACAAGAAACCATCTAAACAAGTGGGAAAGAAACAACTATCAAATATTGATGAAAAATCAATTCATGTTAACCCATTAATGCCTGACATTTTTTTTCCTAAAGATATTTTGTATACTGGTTACAAATGTTGTTTAATGGACAGGAAAAATAATTTAAAAAATATTATGTAAAAAATAATTGCTTTATTAAGGAAAGAAAGATCATCCTTCAAAAGTTACGATAGACCCCAGGGAGTACATACTTGTTTTACTCAAATTTTTTTCTGCCTACGATATAATATTTAAAGACATTTTGTACGAAGAAATATAATCAGCAATTAACATAAACTGGGAAGCTGGGAATAATTTTGAAAACTTAGCTTTTTTTCTTGAGATTGTGAACGATGCAATTCTTGATAAAGATCATATTAAAACTGCTACAGAACACATTTTACAATGGTTATGTGCTGCAATCTGTTAATAACGAATTGAAAGAATACCAAGGTACAAATTGAACACTATTATTTGGTTGAAATGTTCATTTTGGGGAAATTCAAACCCTTTTTGGACCGTTCTTTTAAAAGGACGCTAGGCATTAATGGGTTAAATGAAACTTGCTTCTCTTTGAACATTTTAGAGCTTACAAATTCTGGTTTGAAAATGAAGTATTAAATATAAGAATAAATAAAATTTGTTTGAATGAAACTTGAGGTTGTGGGAGTGCTGACAACCACCATTCGGGGGGGGGGGGGAGAATGCTTAAACACACCCTGCATCCCTACTTCCAACATATCTGCAACTGCACATATAAAGCACTACAAGCTTAAAAAACTAAAGGAATTTTAAAAAACTTTAATTTTTATGCTCTTTTCAAATTTGAATTTCTCACAACTTTTTATCTGCTAAAAACGTGCAGATATTTTTGAAAAGAACAGAAAAAAAAGTAAAATTCAAAATTAGTTTTGTTTTATTTAAAGGTGTTTTTACATGTCTCCCCCTCCTCCATCAATGCACCTGCTTTTTGGTGCCTAATTTAATTTTACTTCACACAGTATACAGGCTTAGGACTAGTAACCGCTTGAGTTATGTTGTCTTTACTCTGATATTTCCCCTCTTTTCCCAACCAAAGTCTTTATTCTCTTGTTATTCCTCCCAATGATTAAGACCAGTTAATTACTTTTAATTTTGCATGCTTATTTAAAATAAAAAAAAAGAGAAGAAAGTGTTCAGACAATTGGACAATTGCTTAACAGGAGTTTAGATAATCCATGCAGTGCTGTACTGTACTGCATTATTTATTAGTACCTGCAATGAACTACAACAGGCTTGTTATCTGGCAAAATACGGTCACGAAAGGTTCGTACAAATTTCACAAGAGTTTGCGGTGGATCCGGTACCCCAAAGTCAGGCCATGTGGTGAAATGAAAATGTCTGATGATACGTGATTGATCTCCCTAGAAAAAAAAAAAAAAAATAGTTTAAAACAAACAACATGAAATATTACTATTAAGCTGTCTTTAAGAGAGATGAAATGAGCAAAACAGTAAGTGTAACAGTACTGTAACTTATATTAATTTTCATAACAGCTAACTTAATTAGAGATTGATACAGATGACGACGATAACTTGATTAACTTTGAGTAAATTTGCCTTTTCAGAAATAGAATGTTAAATAAATGATAACATTGTACTATATAAACATAAAATAAGAAAAATGCTGGTTTAGGATGAAATTTCGAAATTAGTAAAATTACATTCAAAATGAGCATTAAAATTGGAAACTTATTTTAAACTTAGCTAAAATTGGAAAAACTTTTAGGAATTTTTCACAAACAATAATAAATAAAAGCAACTGTGCTATCACTTGAAAAGACTACTAACGAAAACACTAAAACCTAACTTTGTCCAACAATGCACTACAAGGATGCAGTTGAATAGAAAATTGAACTTTTGTGTAAGTTGAGTTGCTTTTTCCAAATATTACTTAACAGAAGCCTGTTTTTGCAATTGGTAGACATAAATCCATATTATTTCACTTCATATAACAGAATAAACAACTCTATTAAAGTATAAAACTTTTAAATGCTGAAAAATTACAATGCATTAATAGATTTTTGTTTTAAATTTGAAAATACATTAATATTTTAACCTAAGGGAAGAAAGAGAAAAAAAAAACTTTTCAAGTGAGGAATGAATAAATACATTTGTAGTTAAAAATAAAAACAAATGAATTGAAAAAAAAGTAATTTGTTGCCTTCCGTAATGAATTGGAGAGGCATATTTTAAAAATTGGTAGACATTTCTACTTTAGTAATTTAAATTCAGGTCAGTAAAAAGGATAATAAATATGTTTTCTTTCAAGTTCATAAAAATTGGTTACATTTTTATTTTTTGCAAAAAAAAAAAAAAAAAGAGGTTACGGCTAAGAATTTTATGATTTTTCTTTCAATTGTAAGGACTCTTCAATCAGTAATTGTATAACGCTATTTTCTAGCTCATAAATTGTGAATTCATTAGAAAGCAAGCTGATATTTCTGGTGTATTTGCGGCAGAGTTCTTATAGAATAGGGTGTAGTTTAGAGTATGTGAACTCTGGATATTCAAAACTAAGTTGGAACTGATATAAAGAAGGAAATAGGGGAATGCTTGGCAGGTAAATGTTATTTGACAGCATAACACCCTGAAATCTCTAAAAACTGTTCAAAAAAAAAAAAAAAACATAAAATCATCAATATTAATAATCAGTTCAAAAATATTGAAATGCAGCAACTGACTAGAGATGAAGGTAGTTTTTTTTAACTAAGCTATGAAATAGAAAGATAGTTGGAAAGTTAGCTGCAGCTCATTAAAGTTTGGCATACTCTAAAAGAATTTATAAATGTTCAAAATCAGAAAATGGTTAAAAACTTACCCTGGATACTTTAAACTCTGATATTGTCCATTTAGAATACTGTGATTCATTAAGTATTATTACTTGTATTTCACCATAATAAGCTGGTTGAGTGTCATAAGGCCAATAATGATCACACTTTTCACGTCCTTTTTCCACACATCTAGTTAACATTATAATAGCTCGAGAGTTCTGTTCCCAAATCATGCGCCAAAAATCATCTCTCGTGCTGTGTAAAGGGCCTTGTGTTACAATAAATTCCCGTGGAGAATTATATCCCTAAAATTAACATGAAACAACAAATAATTATGTTTAAGGTTTAACATAAAAAAACATAACTATACCATTGTTGCTCTAAAAAATGCACCAACTTCTTACCATGTTTCAAACCAAGCAATTTTTATTTAAACAAGCTTTTAATAAAATAGGTAGTACTTTAAGATACAAGTTCAATAGTACACAAATAATGTATAATAATCTGGTACAAATGAAAATTGTGCCGGCCACCTTGTCTAGTGGTCAGAGTAGTCTGCCATGGATGATATGGCCCCGGGTTCGAGTCCCGGCTTGGGCATGGATGTGCTTCCTCTCTAATGTCCTTGTCCTTTCTTTTTATGAATGTGTTGTTGTGTGAAAGGTTGCTTACCCTATAAACGGGTACCTATGGCATGCGTGTACTGTCACACCAAATAACGGTACAGTTGGAAAAGTGAAGCAGCGCATCCCAAATTGCCAGCCTAGCTGGCACACGACAAAAAAAAAAAAAAAAAAAAAATGAAAATTTCGAATTCCACTTGATGTATTGAAATATTTTGAATTTCGAAGATTAGTTTCAAAGCTCTCTAGCCAAAGCTTTTAAAAAATAGTTCAAATTTTCTAAAATTAATGTTTTGAAAAGGAAAGAAAAGACAAATTCAGAATGTCATGAATTACTTTTAAAATTAATATGTCTTTAAATATTGAATCCAGTTGGCGGTAGCTCAAATGTACTTTTGCTGATCAAAAATATTGGGTGGGTGAAGTAGTACTGTCAAGAGGTATGTTAGATAGTAAGTAAGAGTTAGTAAGAGTTAAAAAGGCATGTTACAAGCAATGACATGAAGTAAATCATTTGTTGGAAAACAGTCCAGACCCTCATATTTTCTTTCCTTATTTAGAAGGAAATGATTGAAAATATAACTTGTTAAAGATGACAAAAAACATTTCAACAATGAATATTCAATGCATTTTAGGTTTTACGAAAATTCTGCCACTATTGATTTAAAATTGTGATGTATTTTGAGAATTAAAAGCAAATAACTTGTACATAGAAATTATGTATTAGCTTTACTGGGGTCTAACCTTGCACCCTTTCACTATTCAAATACATCAGAGACAGAGAGGGGGGGGGGGGGAATAGAAAAATACTTAAGACAGGAATCTTTCTGTGTGATCTCAATCAGTTGTGAGGTAACTTAAAGATTATTCTGATAGTGCTCCTATGCAGTTCTGCATAACAATGCAAAACCACGTCCCATCACACTCATGAACTCTTACATCAACAGTTATCTATTGAGCTTTAATGATGAAGAATCTCAATTCACATACTAATTTCCATAACCTCAGTAAAAACATTTATTGAACTTTTAAACCAAGTTTGAAAATTAACTAAAGCACAAAGGCAAATGATTTAAAGCATTTTTTTCAGACTCTAAACCTAGGTTTAGACTTTGAAGATATATTTGCTAGTGCATTCATCAGCATCAATAAATTCTAAGCTATCTTTGGGTAAACTTAGTAAAGTTTTATCAAAAAACAAAATTAAAACTAAAAATTCAAAAACTTTATATCAGGTGAGTCATGACATTTTTGAGTATGTGTAGATGGTTAAATACTTTGTAAATTGCATCAAAGCTCATAAAAATGAAAATTACAATACTTACTGGAATATAGTTTGCATTTATATAATCTGAACCTTCATCATCATCAGAAGGCAAGAGTTTAACACGTGAATGATCGTAAGGCAATATGTTAGTGAATCTGTTTTTTGGACGATTGACAGGTAAATCAGCAGCATTGCAAGGCTTGTCTCGACCAACATGTTTTAACAATTCAAACTCTTCTGAGAATCTGAAGTCAGAGTCTGCTGACAGGAACCGGTAATGATCAATAAAGTCTTTCAACTTTACTGGACGGCTGAAAAGTTTAAAAAAGTTATTTCATAGAAAATTTTCTAACATGCATGTTAAAAACTTACAAAGGACGAGAAGCTTAAGGGAAATGCCGCAGTAGCAGACCTATCAGTTGTAGCACAAGACACCCTAAAAGATGGGATGTGTTAGATCCTTGTTTCATTTCATAACTTAAGGAGGAACATGGATTACTTCTATATAACGCAATTAAACTCTGAAAATATTTGAAAAGCATTATTTTTGCTCATAACAAATTTATCTCATGAGATACGTATATTACTAAGCAAAAATAAATTAAATATTTTTTACGGAAGTATTCAAAGTATAGTTGCATTATATAAAAGTAGAGTCCATGTCTTTCAAAAAAAAAAAAAAAAAATTTTGCAATTTGTATGTACCTTAGGGCTGTCACTGAGATCTATTGCCAAAAAAAAAAGGTCATTTTGTTGACTCTCAAGCTGCAATACAGTCAATTAATTTTTTCCAATAGAGACTGAGTTTGAGTGTAAACTCATTATAAGTTTACTTCTTGGTTCTGGTAAAGACATTGTGCTCTAATGGATACCAAGCCATTGTGGCATTCAAGGCAACAAGCAAGCTGACTTGTTGGCTAAAAGAGTTCTCAACATTAGATCCGCCTCGTCTCTTAATCCCTCTTTGAAATGCCAAGCAACATCAGGTTCAGAAGAATTACTTCTCTCCATGACATGGACAGTGGGAAATCATGTACGTGTCTTCTTGAACACCACACAAGACTGCAACTTTCCCTCCTCTCTAGAGTTGAAGGGGTTACATCTTTTCGTGTCATTACTGGTCACGACTACTAACGAGCCCATCTTTTTAATTGGACTGGCCTGTGTCTACTCTGTGAAAGGACTATGAGCAACGGGCAATGCATTTTCTTGATTGCCCCCTTTCTTTTCAACGTGCTCAAAGATATCATCTTCAAAGAGCTTTCCCGCTCTACTACTTCCTCATTGTTGTATTGAACTGCAGGGCGCCTCATGTCCGAGAGGACGTTGGCGTGTGTAATTTAAAAAAGAAAATGTCTTTCAAAAAACTTATGCAATGAAACAAGGATGACATTTGGAGCCTTTGTGGGGTGTTTTGTGTAACAAATACGCTTATTAAATTGGAATTGTTTATTAATCAATTTAAGATAAAAGACTGAATTTTGCAGATTCATTTTTGAGCAAGATTTTTCCATTTTAATATATCTTATAAACAATAATAGTTTGCAGCTTACTCAAAATATAATATTGACATTTGATAAAGATTCTTTATGATTTTAATTGCTGGGAAGCACATTTGGTTTTGTGAACGTTTAATGTTAATGGAAGCTCACTTGGTTTAAAAAAAAAAATATTACTCTCATTTTTAATACAAATCAAACTAAATCCCTACAAAACTTATCTTTCCCTCTAAGAGATATCTTTGTTGTAAATAGAACAGTACCATTTCATAAACATTATAATTGTTAACCTATTTTCAATAGAAAATTTATCATAAAAACATGACTTTTTCTACTGTGATCTAGAAAATCAGACATTAAAATGCAAAGAAATAAATAAATTATTGAATTCTTTGGAAATTCATCTAATTAACAAATATAAACCATGGGCTTTATATAGGATATCTCACACTTCTTACAGTGTATACTGTATATTTATGTCAGATAATAGGTCAGACGATGAGCAAAACATACCTTGTAATTATTTCACTTTCTGGTATTGACATAGAGTCATCTTTCATGTTGCCATCAGTCACTTTTTTAGCAAATGGGCCATGTCTTTTTTTACGTTTCAAAACAACAATTAAAATTATGAGCAATATTATCAGAACTAATGGGACAGTTATGCCAGCCAACAAAGCAGTATTGTCAGTATCTAAAAGAACAATAATATAATAGTATTTGTAAAGTACTATAAAAAAGATGGAAATTTTCTTGCATAATTGGAAACAACAAAATTATTTATCGTTATTTTTTAAGAGTATCAGCAAATTAAAAAACATAATTTATTAAAAACGTAAATTTCTGCTTTTTTAAAGATTCTTTTCTTCTTCATATTAAAGTAGAAAACTCGTCACAGAATGAAATAAAAGCTACAAAAAGGTCAAATGAAATAAAAAAACAAAATTTGATTTCTGGTTACTTTTTTAGCAAATTTTAGCTTAGCAAAAACTTTATGTTTAAAAATAATGATTAAAATGATCAGCAATATTATCATAATTAATGGGAGAGTTATGCCAGTCAACAAAACTACTGTCAGTATTTGAAGGAATAATAATATTCGTAAAATACAATAAAAAAGATAAAAGACATTCTATTGTATAATTGATTACAAAGATATGCATTTATTCAGGGAAGTGCCGACCGAAACGTGCTTTTGAAGCAATATTGGGCACAGGAAAATTGTAAAATTCGAGCAGCTAGGAGCAGTAAAACGGTGAATTTGGAGCAGCTTGGATCAGTAAAATTATGAATTTGGAGCAGACGGCAGCAGTTAAATCATCAATTGTATCAATTTGGGGTAACTATATTATGTATCACACCCAAAAACATGAATAAAATATTGTTACAAATCTTGTAAATAGTTGTTGTTTTTCCTGCTTTGCATCATTTTTACTAGTTTTGGTTTTATCTGGCGTCATGTTGCAAGAGTATCTGAAGATATCACTTTTATCATTTGTATACCGGCCCTGTAACACTTTGTAGTTTTTATACTTGCCCTAACTTTAATAAGTATAAAGACATTTTCGCGTGGTTTTCTTTTTATCACTAGAACTTGTGAATGGATTATTCAAGTTTGTGAATGAACGTACACTCCGGATTTTGCTAGAATATTGTCGTAATTTCGTTCTCGAGTATAAATAGCTGGCCTTGAACACAGTCAGTTAGTTTTTCTCAGATTGGATTACTGAGAGGCTCGTTTTTATTCGCTTTGGGAGAATGTTTTTGCTTTTGTAATTTCTTAATTACTGTTCACGTTAGATACGTGGTGCTGAGTTACTGTTGAGAGAACAGTGTACTGTTTGCTGCCTAATTGCTGGATGTTTAGCAATTGTTTCCTGCTCTTATTGTAAATAGTGTACATACTTGTAAAATAAATTTATAGTTACTTCCTCAAGATTGGAATACTCATTTAAAGAAAGTTGAAGGTGCTACGGACTCGTTACAATTTTGGCGCCCAACGTGGGGCATCTTCAAGGACTTTCTTGGAATTATCTGCGAACTTGGACTTTTCTTCCTGTGGACTTTTTGACGGAATTTTATGGTGATTACTCGAGCAATGGAGGAACAACTGAAGCAACTCCTTGATGCGATCAACGCTGTTAAAAGTGATATGACTGCGAGCATGGCTGCGAATCAAGAACAATTAAAAAATGAACTGGCTACTAATCAAGAACAATTAAAAAAGGATCTAGCTGAAGAAATTAAAAGCGATCTAACGTCAATGAAAAGTTTGGTGGAAAGTAAATTTACCAATATGGAAAATAAAGTGGAAGTTCTAGAAGAAAAAGTTGACAGCATTGAGAACCGAATCACCACAGTAGAAAACCATATGGAAAAGAAAATTAAAGAACTTGAATCGAAGTTATCAGCAACCAGCGACAACTCAAGTGACTGTGTAGCTACAACTGGAACTTCTCGTCCATCCATCAAACTGGCCACATTTGACGGGAAGACCTCGTGGAATATTTACAAGAAGCAGTTCCTCATTGTTGCAGAAGCAAACTCCTGGGACTCTTCCACGAAAGCCTGTCAACTTGCAGCCTCGCTGAGAGGGGATGCAGCTGAAATACTACAGACCTTCCCAGAGGACAAGCTCTGTGACTTCGAAGCCTTATCATCGGCCTTGGAGCTTCGCTTTGGCGAAGTATGCCAAAAAGAATTCAGCCAACTCCAGCTGAAATCCCGACTCCAGAGGGATGGAGAGACTTTGCAAGTGTTTGCAGCAGACGTTGAGAGGCTTTCCCATCTCGCCTTCTCGAACTGTCCTTTGGATGTTCGCGATAGCCTGGCCCTGAACTACTTCATAGACGGAGTGCGAAGTCCAGAAGTCCAGACGGCTCTCCGGATGGCGGACATCAAAGATCTTACATACGGTCTGGTCTACGCAATGAAATTCGAGGCTGTACAGCAACTATCCCGCAAGGATCACCATTCAATCAGGGGCTTGGAAGTGAGTGCCCAGGATTCGAACTCAACTCGTCTCTCGGAAATTGAGCGACAAATCAAAGAAATCTCGGGGATCCTGAAGAAGACTCGCAAAGACCAAAGTGGACAACCACTGAAGTGCTGGAAATGTGGCGGTGAGGGCCACGTGCGAAAGAACTGCGAAGCCCACCCAGAAAGAAAGACGGCTCCCAAAGTTTTCCAGATTTCCCCAAGAACTGGCGGCTGCAACGGACTGTTCATTTACGCATATGTGAATGGATTTCCCTGCGAAATGAATGTGGACACAGGAGCCAACGTTACCATCGTTAGGACTGATGTGGCTCGTCAATTTGGACTCAAGATCTTGTGGACGCCGCAATGCGTTACTCTCCAAACTGTGACAGGTGACAAAATCGAGATTGAAGGAAAAGTGAACTTGGAAATAATGTTCGGGAGCGCCACTTACCATCACACGGCATTCGTCGCTGACATTACAGATCCCTTCATTCTCGGACTGGACTTTTTGAGAAAATTTGATTTTTCTATCGACTTTAAAAATAATGAGCTGCACTCGACGAGGGAAGACATAGCAATTTTCAACACCGAAAATAACTTAAAATCCGCTCATCAAATAATAGCCCAAACAGATTTATCGATTCCCTCTAGATCAGAAGTACTAATACCTGGCTCCCTCAAGGAAAACAACAGCTTCAAATTCGGCCTCATTGAATATCCTAACCAGAGTAATAGCCCAAAAGGCGTACTAGTGGCATCTACGCTTGTGGACCTTTCAAGGAATGCAGTTCCTGTGAGAGTCGCCAATGTGAGTGAAAGGCCGAGGAATATTAAGAAAGGAGAAGTGTTGGCAACTTGTACTCCGGTAAACTGCATCATCAGAAGAATTGATTCCTCCAAGACTGTGTCTTCCGAGTCCTTGATTTCGAAATTAATTGAGGGTGCACCATTATCGAAGGATCAAAGATAC
Source organism: Uloborus plumipes (assembly GCA_038373865.1). NCBI lineage: Eukaryota > Metazoa > Arthropoda > Arachnida > Araneae > Uloboridae > Uloborus > Uloborus plumipes. Next base: position 64,309 of record JAXGGA010003532.1, on the reverse strand, counting down.
GCTGCCGAAAAATTGGTGGACAACTTCAAGCAGGTGTTTTCATGTACATCCGAGGATGTTGGTCGCACGAATTTAACGCAGCATAGGATCAACACTGGAGATCATCCCCCTATCAAGCAGCATCCAAGACGACTACCGTTCGCCAAGAAGGAAGAGGTTGAGATCCTCTTGAAAGAGATGCAGGAGAATGACGTCATCAAACCCTCATCCAGTCCTTGGGCATCCCCTATCGTCTTGGTCCGAAAGAAAGACGGCTCCACCAGATTTTGTGTTGATTACCGATGCCTGAATGACATCACCAAGAAGGACAGTTACCCTCTTCCACGGATCGATGACACTCTGGACACCCTTTCCGGACACAAGTGGTTTTCGACCCTGGATTTAAAGAGTGGCTACTGGCAGGTGGAGATACATCCCGACGACCAAGAGAAGACGGCGTTTACAACCGGACAAGGCTTGTGGCAGTTTAAAGTGATACCCTTCGGCCTCTGCAATGCACCAGCCACGTTCGAGCGTCTTATGGAATCAGTGCTACGAGGACTCTCTTATGAATCCTGTCTTGTCTACTTGGACGACATCATCATCATAGGACGCAGTTTTGAGGAACATTTGGCTAATCTTAGGAAGGTGCTGCAAAAGCTTAAGGAAGCCAACCTGAAGTTAAGCCCGTCCAAATGTAATTTGTTCCGCCGTGAGGTGAACTACCTTGGTCACATTATCTCTTCCGAAGGTGTACGAACAGATCCAGATAAGGTATCAGCAGTCAAGAGTTGGAGCCGCCCTGAAAATGTCCATCAGCTGCGAAGTTTCCTGGGGCTCTGCACGTACTACAGGAAGTTTGTGAAGGGTTTTTCCAACATTGCACGACCTTTGCATAAACTGACGGAGAGCAAACAAAAATTTGAATGGTCCAAAGAATGGGAGGATGCATTTCTACAGCTGAAGGAGGCTTTAACATCAACGCCTGTTCTCTCTTATTCTCAGCCTGAAAAATCCTTCATACTTGACACTGATGCGAGCCACAAGAGCGTTGGAGCTGTTTTTATCTCAAGAAATAGACGGTAACGAACATGTCATCGCCTACTGGAGCAAATGCTTATCCAAGTCGGAGCGAAATTATTGTGTCACGAGAAAGGAATTGCTCGCCATAGTTAAAGCTGTAGAACATTTCCATCATTACCTCTACGGCAGTAAATTCCTGCTCCGGACTGATCATGCCTCTTTAACTTAGCTGTTGAATTTCAAGAATCCAGAGGGCCAGGTAGCCAGGTGGATACAGCGGCTCCAGGAATATGACATCGAGATTAAGCACCGAAAAGGTTTATTACACGGTAATGCTGATGCATTATCAAGAAGACCTTGTTCCGAGAACTGCCATTATTGCTCCCGAATAGAGAAACAGTACAGGACGACAATCCCTACTGCCTGTCAAGTTACTGCTACTTCATCATCTTCAGATCCTGATCCATGGAGTGACGACCAAGTAAGTAAAGATCAGCTTGAAGACCCAGACCTAAAGCCTATCATAGAGTTAATGGAAAAGGACAGTCGGCGACCTAGTTGGCAAGACGTTTCTATCTACAGTCCTGCAACGAAAAAATACTGGGCTCTATGGAAATCTCTCCAGTTGCGAAATGGCGTCCTGTATCGGAAATGGGAATCTGACGATGGTAAAGCATTCAAATGGCAGTTACTCCTTCCCAGATCAAGAATTCCAGACGTTCTAAAGGAATTGCACAGTAGTTCGACTGGAGGACACTTTGGTATCCTGAAAACCCTCCACAAGGTTCGAGAGCGCTTCTTCTGGAGCAAGGCGAAGGATGACGTGGAGAAGTGGTGCCATTCTTGCGACGCCTGTGCCGCCCGTAAAGGACCGAAGAGAAGAAGCCGCTGGAAGCTACATCTTTACAGCGTAGGAGCTCCTTTTGAACGAATCGGGATCGACATTCTTGGTCCTCTACCGAAAACTACTGATGGGAACAAATACATCCTCGTTTTCACTGACTATTTTACCAAGTGGCCCGAAGCATATTCCATTCCGGATCAAGAAGCTACCACTGTAGCAGAGACTCTAGTCCAGCATTGGATCTCGAGATATGGGACACCCTTGCAGATCCATTCCGATCAGGGGAGAAACTTCATCTCTGCTGTATTTAAGGGCCTATGTAAAATCCTCAAAATTGAGAAAACTCGAACGACGCCACTACACCCACAATCGGACAGCATGGTGGAGAGATTTAACAGGACAATCCTTAATAATCTCTCGCTTATGGTCTCCAAAAATCAACAGGATTGGGACAAGAAACTTCCTCTGTTCCTGCTGGCCTACCGCAGTGCTGCCCACGAGACCACCGGATATTCCCCATCACAGATGCTCTTCGGCCGAGAGCTTCGGCTAGCTTGTGATCTCGTCTTCGGTCTCCCTCCAGATGCGCCTTCATCGCCTGAGGAGTACGTCCAGGATCTCCAGGCCCGGTTGGAGGACATTCATCACTTCGCACGGGAGCGAATCAACATCGCGACGGAGAAAATGAAGACCCGATACGACACAAGGTCCACTGGCCATGACTTTCAAGAAGGTGACAAGGTATGGCTATGGAATCCCATCCGACGTAAAGGTCTGTCACCCAAATTGCAGTCGCATTGGGATGGACCCTACACAGTCCTCCACCGGCTGAACGACGTCGTAGTGAGGATCCAGAAGTCATCACATTCAAAACCTAGGGTTGTCCTTTATGATCGGCTAGCCGCATACTATGGCCATAGTTCGTAAAGTAAATCTAAAGCTACCATGGTAATTTGTTTGTAAATTTTGTAAATAACTTTTGCCTTTAATTGTCTGTAATATGACTTTATCAATGTTAGTGTTTCTTTCATGTTCTCATTGTTATTGTTTATCATGTTTACGATTGATTATCATGGAATGTGTGCATCTGTAAATTTTCCCTTGCTTCCTTTCTGGGGATTGTACTGCCCGGGACGTGCAGTCCTTGGAAAGGGGGCAATGTTACAAATCTTGTAAATAGTTGTTGTTTTTCCTGCTTTGCATCATTTTTACTAGTTTTGGTTTTATCTGGCGTCATGTTGCAAGAGTATCTGAAGATATCACTTTTATCATTTGTATACCGGCCCTGTAACACTTTGTAGTTTTTATACTTGCCCTAACTTTAATAAGCATGAAGACATTTTCGCGTGGTTTTCTTTTTATCACTAGAATTTGTGAATGGATTATTCAAGTTTGTGAATGAACGTACACTCCGGATTTTGCTAGAATATTGTCGTAATTTCGTTCTCGAGTATAAATAGCTGGCCTTGAACACAGTCAGTTAGTTTTTCTCAGATTGGATTACTGAGAGGCTCATTTTTATTCGCTTTGGGCGAATGTTTTTGCTTTTGTAATTTCTTAACTACTGTTCACGTTAGATACGTGGTGCTGAGTTACTGTTGAGAGTACAGTGTACTGTTTGCTGCCTAATTGCTGGATGTTTAGCAATTGTTTCCTGCTCTTATAGTAAATAGTGTACATACTTGTAAAATAAATTTATAGTTACTTCCTCAAGATTGGAACACTCATTTAAAGAAAGTTGAAGGTGCTACGGACTCGTTACAATATAATAAAATAATTAAAAAGTAATTAATGAAGACAAAAGAGGTCAAAACTCTAACTAAATAACGATAGCTCACTCAATCATAGTTAGTATTACTTTATGTATCTAATATTTTTCCCTACTCAAAAGTCCTATCCTGTTCCACTTTTTTTCTTATCTTTTTCAATTTAAATTTATTTCACTCATTTATTTTATTTAATACACTGCCACTTTTGTGCACATTTAAGTTATTTTGCTTCTCAATACTTACAAAATCTGTTTTAATATAGTTAATTATGTATAAACTACAAAGATATGTATACATTAAATTTGAACATAATTAAAAGGGGGGAAAAAAGGTAATTTTTTTTTACCTCAATACTTTGCGAGAGAGTTTTAAAGAGATATTAACAAATCTGCATTTTTTTTATTGTTATGAGTGAGCAATTTACTAATTATACAAGGGTTGTTTTCTTTTTAAACTCGGATTGCACAGAACAAAGGCCAGGCATGCGGTAGGTGACTAATGAGTGTAGTAGGCGACTGCGCACCTTCCCCTCGACATAGTCTGTCACTGGCGAGTCTAACACACCATTTTCTGTTGAGTTGCTGTTACATAAACATGCCTGTCACTATTGATTCTAACGTCAAGTGTGAATTGCAAAGTATTTTGCGAATTATTGCAGACTTTTATTGTGAACTTTTGCAACTATTACGGAGGGCTATTCAAAACAAACGAAGAAGCAAGCTGACTTCTGAAGTTTATCATGTCTTAAAACATTAAAATATAAAAAAATATGATTTTGAGACTTAACGTCACAAAAGAAATTTTAAAACATACTTGGAAAGAAATATGTCTCAAAAGGTGAAGGGAAAAAAATTGAACTAGATAATTATTGCATATATGTTGTGGTGTGAGTTCAATCCAATGAGTAATTCATGTAAGAAGCAAACAATGGCGCCAAACTGCAACACGCTTTTGTTTACTTCCATTATCGTTTCTCCCTAAATACCTTTCACGGCTAGGTAGCAACACATTTTTCAAAATAGACTTTTTTAGTTTGTAAAAAATTTTTGTTTCAAAAACATAAACATTTATTAACTACTAATTAACAACTTAAATAAAATTCAGGAATGGTTGCAAAATAACTTTTAATAAAATCCTCGTGTACTCTAAAAATCTTGAAAAAAAAAAAAAAAAAAATTGTTGAAATTTCCTTGAAAAAACTGAAGTAAAACAACTGTAGGATTCACCTCTTGGTGTTTATAAACATTTTAGTTATTAACTTATTTAATTTAAGAGCAATGGTTGGAGAAAATGGGTTCTGTTTTATCTTCCTTTCTTTCTCAGAATTCTTAACATATCTTTTGTCACGAAAAGATACACTATTACTGTCATTATTTAATTTGATAAATGACATCTATTCTTTGAAGACCTTCCATGTTAAAGATAAATGGTTGAAAACAGTTCAGAACAAATATTTTTCTTTTAGTTCTTTACACAATTCATAAACTTTTGATAAGAAGAAATATTTGCTTTTTCTCGTGATATTTTAAGGCGACAAAATACGTTGCAAAAATGTTAATAAAACAGTAGAAAAAATGTGAAAACAGCAGCAATATTTGAAGGAAAATATATTGCTTCAACTTATTCCTAAATTTTGTTATTTTATGTTGTTTTCAGCTTTGAGATCTTTGGATACCTTTGAATTTTCAAGAATTTTAAACTTTTTGGATACATGTAGACGTTCTGAAGCTGCAAGGTTTGTACCAGAAAAAACAAATTTACAAACCTGTTTGAAAAGAGTAGGAGTAAACAGTATCAGTGAATTTTTCTGGTGCAGTGAAAGCACGCACTTTTACTTTGTAAGTTGTACCAGGCTTTAATGGACCATTGCAGTATCCTTTTACATTAGCACAGTCTTCAGTACCAATAGTAAATTCATGTGTTGATGTTCCATTGAAAGGATAGAAAGGTTCTGACACCTAAAATACAGAATTTGAATTAAAATTTTGAATTTGGAAGATATGTTTTTCATAAAGCTTGCAACATTAAAAAAAAAAAAAAAAAAGTAAACGAAAGAAAAAAATGCAGAATATTTTGTTTTACTAGAGAATTCATTTTTGTTAAACACATACATAAAAGCAAGGAAGTTTTGATGTATAAGAAACTATTTCTCTTGCAATAGTGATTTTTATTATTCTTTAAGTATGCATACATTTTGTTGAGGTTCAGAAAACAAAATATGTGTCATTGAAAGTTTCCTAAATATCCCAGATCTTAATTCCATAGAATACTTATGGGATAATCTGAAGCAAAATGCGGTCAAAAAGAAACTGTTGACAAAATAGTTTAAGGTCTAGTTAAATGTTGGAATAAAATTACACCCGATAAGTGTTAAATTAATTGCTAAGTTGATTCATGTTTACTTTTATTTTTTACTGTAACTATCAAGTTTGCTATATAAAATGTTTTTTTCTATGCCATTTAAGTCTTGTAACTCTCTAAAAAAATTTTAGTTTAGTACTAAAATGTATTGATTGTTTCTAAAGTTTGGTAGTTTCCATTTGTTACTGAGTTAATAGTTAATACATACAGCTAGGAGTTATAACATATGAACTATCCGAATCAATATTGCAAACAGGAACGAATTGCTACTTGATTGTTATTTTCTACATTATTAACACAATTTTCACAAAAAAAAAAAAAAAAAAAAAAAAAAAAAAAAAAACTGTAACAAGTTTTATGTGATAATATTTATGACAATGACTCAATAAAAAAAGATTATTTTCACTTTTGCTGAGAAGAAATTTGATACAAACAACATTGTCAAATTATTTCATAGATTTTAAAGCATTCTTGGTCTGTGATTCAGTAACTTTCTTTATGTGCATTAAATCATTGCATTCATTACAGTGCACATACACTTACATAAAAAAAAAACCTCGCAGATCTTAAAATTCTCTTTGATTTATAATAAGGCAAAATAATATTTTTAATCTCTTGGCCTCATCTTGTTCATCAATGGGCAAATATCTTTCATTAGCGTAAAAAAGGTTATAATTATAATTAATCATCAGTTACAATTATTCACTTAGCTCTCCTTAGGTCAAGGGTTTCTAAACTTTATCAATATGTGACATAATTTATGGAATAAGAATTTTCTACTGGCACCATAAATTGTCTAATTGTATATCTGTCCATTACAGAGTATACACAAGCACACACCATTCTATATTTGCATTATTGGGAAGAAAAAAAAAAAAAAAACGGTTAGGACATAAAAATTAGGAACACAGCACCTCTTTAAAGTTCATGCAAGTATTTTTATTTTATCCATTATAGATTTTTGCACCCTCAGGAAAAATCTAAGATATCATGACGTCTTTTATTTCCGGCCACGACACACCAAGGTGCCACAGGCCCAGTTTCAGGAACTCTAACCTAGGCAATTAGTGAGCAGTGGTGGATTTACATGTTCAGGGGTCAGTAAGAAGGGGGTCAGTACCACTTATTCTTTAAGTCTGGAAATTGTTTGATGGTAGAGCATTAGTAAGATGTTTACTGTAAATATTTACACAATGCATAATTCGGGTTTCTCACTCCTTCTTGGAAATATTTAAGCTTAACGACAAGCCATAAGGCAAAAACATGCGATTTTGGCCATCTTGGCAGCCATTTTTCTCATAAAGGGGGAGCAGTAGAAACTTCATTTTTAAAAAAAATAAGCTACTGATATGTTAGCTATTCACAGGAAAAGAGTTTACTTTTGGTTATTTCTTGCATTAGGAGATATTCTGTTGACAGTATATGCATATTTTTTGCGATCACCACATGCTTGTGTTCCCCGCTCATAGACTTAAAATTAATTAAACCAAAAAATAATGATGTATTTATTAATAGCTGTATTATCTACCCAATATGTCATGACATTTAATTTATTAAATCATTGAACAATAAATTAGACATTTGATGAAAACAAGAAATAGAATTTCTCCGATGCCTGAGCATTATGCACTCCTCATTATTAAGTACTAAATAATTTCTTGAAAATCAATTAAAATAAAGGGGCCCTAAATATTTATCTCATAAGCAATACCCAATCTTGTGATTGGGGTAGTCCTGTTTTTAATTGCAGAATTTCTTGAATATCACATGAATATCAGGAAAATAAATGAGGCGTTTTCTCTTGATGTAGGATATTTTATGACAAATTTCATTTGATGGGCTACTAACTGAGCATGGTGATAAAGAACTATTAATTTTAACATCGAAATCTATTTTATCTTATTAACAGTTAAATATTTCCAAAATAATTAAATAAATCATTTAATATAAAGTAATGCTTGAAGAATTAAAATTAGTACAACTAATTTAATCCCATACTGATCTTTACAAAACTGACATGTACAGTGTACTGATAAGAACTGGCAAGAATAAGTTTACTCACTAAAATACTAGTTCACAGATACAATGAAGCATACATTCTAGTTTCTACAAAGTAATAAAGCAATAAAGAACAAGGGTATCCTCCTGTTTAGAGCCATTCAGAAATATCCCAATCACAAGATTGGGTATTGCTTATGAGATAAATATTTAGAGCTCATTTATCTTAATTTATTTTTCAAGAAATTTTGGTTAATACTTTATAATTATGAATGCGTAATGCTCAGGCATCGGAGAAATTCTATTTCTTGTTTTCATCAAATATCTAATTTATTGTTCAATGATTTAATAAATTAAATTTCATGACATATTGAGAAGATAATACTAGCTATTAATAAATATATCATTATTTTTTGGTTTACTTAATTTTAAGTCTATGAGAGCATATGGTCGTTGTGAAAAACATGCATATACTGTCAGCAGGATATTTCTTAATGCAAGAAATAACCAAAAGTAAACTTTTCCTGTGAATAGCTAGCATATTGGTAGCTTATTAAAAAAAAAAAAAAAAGTAATGTTTCTACTGCTCCCCCTTTATGAAAAAAAAAGGCTGCTAAGATGGCAAAAATCGCATGTTTTTGTGTTATGGCTTGTCGTTAAGCTTAAATATTTCCAAGAAGCAATGAGAAACCCAAGTTATGTATTATGTAAATATTTACAGTAAACATCTGTACACTACCAGACAGTGAGAAAACCTTTGGTTATGTCTTCCTTTTTTTGGAATAAACTCCTCAATTTTAGCGAAATCGGCAAAATCCAGTTTTTGTGGGGGCAACTTCAAAGAGCCCTGTACCTTAGTAATTTTCATAAAAATGTTCTAGTATTTTTTTTCTGAATGCCTGGAGTAACTTGTTTCTATAAATCACTTTTATATTGCATGAGTACAATTTTTTAGAAAAACTGATTAAATAACATCAGTTTCTTTGTATTTTGAGTGGTTGGACTAACTTTGAGGGCCTGTATCTGAAAAAATAAGTGGAGCAGGAATCTAAAAATTTGGACTTTTCCATGCGTCTATATAATCAATCTGTGTGCCAAATTTAAAGAAAATCCGAGTCGGTCATGCGACCCCCATTTGGTGAGTTGGTATGTAATGACTCATATATATGTGTGTGTATGTATATATATATATATAAATGTGTAAATATAGAGTAAAAACTACATTAATAACTAGTTTTTTTTGTTTCATTTTTTTTCGGCGATGGTTCTCCAAAAAATATGCTTAACTTTTAGACCTGGTCTAATTTTTGAAACAGTATATTTAAATTTAACCAATTTAGTCACAGAAAACCTTTATGTTACTGTATGGATAATAAAAATTTATTATATATAATCCAAACACCTGATATGGTGGCCATCTTGAAAATTTCTGTACATCACGCCAGGATGGCATGTTTAGCTGCTTGGAATCTATACTGTCATCTTCTGCTACAATAACTGTGTAACTAGTTACAGGTCCATGACTTTGAGAGAAAAAATTCTTCCGAAATTGAATTGTGGCTGACGTTGAAGACTTTCCAACACTTACGGGAAATACAGTATTCGCAGGATTTGGAGGTGCTGTAAACAGAAAATTAAACAATGTCAAAACACATAAGCAAAAAGAAATATATATATATATATATATATATAATTTATCTTAATATATATAAATTAAGATATATCTTAATATATATAAATTAAGTGTCCCTGTGTTTGTGGCCAATGGACTCCTCAGCTACTGAACCGATTTTAACCAAATTTTGCACGCAGTTTCAGTTTGGTCCAACTTAAATGATAGGATATTTTTATCTCAATTTAGGACCGCAATATATCTTTTATTGCAAATTATCTATTTAGCTACCAGCTTTTCTGTATTCTTGGCTGAGCCTTTTTACTAAGCCTTTTTTGATACCTCCATGGCTGAGCGACATAAAGCACACGTTCTGGCAGCTTCCAGAGCGCAGTAAACAGGTTGCAAGTTAGCGGTGCGTTGAGTGTTGACTTTTTTGTGAAGTAAATTATAAACAAACGCGTTACTTCCGTTGAAATTTATATGTGATAAGCTGTCAGAAACGATTGTCTCTTAAGAGTTTTTACGCCTCTGAGGCTGAGAGGTGAAAGCGCTTGGTGGGATAGCTCCTGGACTGCATTTAAGTGGCTGTTCTTCTTACTACCATTATATATACAAAAGTTTGTTCAGATGGATTTATGAATGGAGCAGTCAGTTGATAAGCAGTCCGAAAAAATTATCTTTTTAACGAAGCCTTTTTTGAGCCTCTGTCGCCGGGCGACATAAAGCATATTCTGACAGCTTCTGGAGCGCAGTAAAATAGGTTGTAAATACAGAAACAATAATGGATGATTAATGTAGGTACTTAATTTTTTTTGTATTTTCTAATAAAAAAAACTTAATAAATTAAAAAATTTGCTTATTTATTGCCTTTAAGGCGGAACAGAGTTCGCCGGGTCAGCTAGTATATATATATATATATATGTGTGTGTGTGTGTGTATATACACATATATATGTGTGTGTGTGTACAGAATAACTAAAAAATAATAATTTCGTAGAAAAATGCTCTCTTCAGTCTAAAAAACTCAAAAATTGTGAAAAGCTATGAAAAAGCGTAAAAATAAAGGGTTTTTGAGCAGCATCTTTCATTATGAGTAGAATGCTGAAATGTAAGAAGTATTCCTATGCATCAATAAAAAAAGGAGGGTTTCTTGGTCTTTGGGGGGGGGGGGGAAGAATCCCCATGTACTGGTTACTACTACTATTACCAATACAATCACTTTCACAATACATTTAAAGTTCATGTCTGATAACTAAACATTTGTATTGAACAAATAAACAGGTACAGTTTGCAAAATTGTTTTACAAAATCTGAGCGATATGCAGTAAGTGATTGTACAGAAAACTAACATGGAATAAAAAATACAAATAGCATTTTGTATTGTTTTTTGTATTGCTTAAAATTCAAACATCATTCAATTTATTTAATACATTAAATATTTATCACTCTAACATTAATGAGTTTCAAATGATGCATACAAATGCAATTAGCTCATTAGGTTCAAACATGAATTTAAACGCTTAAAAAAAGATTTTTTTCAAAATACCAAAATTTTTACCTCCTAATGGAAGCGTTTTCTCTATAGTTGCTTTTCCGCCAGGACCAACTTTTGTATGTGCTTGAATCTAAAAGGAAAAACGATTTTTGAAAGATAAAATTCACCACATTATATTACTATTTCCCACACATTTATTCAGGAAAGATTAAAAGCATTTTAGCTAACAATCAATTATAATTTTCAACAACATAAATTAAGCATCCATATTCGGAAGATTTATGTAGAGACAGCGATTCTTTTGCTTGTAAGCTCTTTCAATAAAGTTTTATTGTGAACTAATAATATCAATAACAAAAAGCAATCAAAGATAAAAAGAAATATCTAACATTATTTTGAACCAAATTGATGCTAATGTTACAAGTTAAGAAACAACAAATGCAAATTAAGTTTTGGTAGCCAGATAAAAAGAAAGAAAATAACATTGGAAATTTATATGTCGATGAACAAAACACTTAACAAAACAGTAAAATAAAGTAAATCAGAAGACCAAATCTGAGAGGAACTATATTTTCAATAGCTTAGTTGGCGTGGATTAATTTTAATAGCAGTTAAATTTAGAAAATTAAAGGTTAGAAAGTGATTTTAATGCACAAAGGAAATGTAGCAAACGTTACTTTTGCCTCTATACAAAAGTACTGGAAGTATTAAAAACTGCTTGCAGATTTTGAGCTAAGAAATGTGGCAACATTTCTATATCTGTGGTAACATTGCTATGTAATTATTAGTTTTCTTGGAGTAAAAAAATTACTCAACCAAAGTCATGCTTGAATTTAGGAACTCATTCATTAACACTCATTACGGATTTCATGTTATTTACAAGTTTTTATAATGGTTTCACTTTATATGCATTTTAAATGGGAGCTTTATATCAATACATTAGCTGCGTTGCCAGGCATTGCACTGTCCACTAGGGTGGAGAGAAAAAACTTAATTCTTGATTTTTGTAAAAGGGTAATGCGCAGACTGAAATTATAATCTAAAATTGTTTCGTTGAAAATTTCAGACCTTTTTTTTCCATTTAATAACCATCCGTCACTAGTTTATTCATTTGCAATATTTATTTATTTTTTTTTGAAAAATCTGAAATCTCTCAACATTTTTAAGCTAAATGGGCACACTATATATGACGTGACAAAAATGAACTATTTTACTGAATTGTTACTAAGCCTCATACACAGCAAATGAAAGGTACCCGTTTACGAAAATCAAAAATTCATTTTTTTCACTCCACCTTACTGTCCACCTTGAAAATAACAGTTGGGTCAAGTGATGCAAATTTGACATTTTGGCTGAAAGAAAAGAGAGAGAGAGAGAGGAAATAGCAAAAAACATATAAATACTAATTTTTGAAAAAGTTTATTTGTGAACAAACTACATCTGTCTATGTAAGAAATAATTAATAATCCTAAATACCAATTTGAATACAAATATACAAATAGTATAACTTAAAAAGCACTAAATTCTAAAGAGGCAATGCTGTATACATACTTTTTAAATGAAACTTGAATTTGGCAGCTTGCAGGAGATAAACATTTAAAATTAATAACAAAATGGTTTTTTAAAAAATCAACAGACTAAGTACAAAATGATTAATTACAGCAATACATGCATTTTGGGATGTTATGTGGTGCAATAAAGCCCAACTCTATAATTTCATGAAAGTTTTCATAGTTTTTTTTAATTTTGTGTCCAGGGAGTCTGAACACTATGAAGAGACTAAATGTACACTCAACAACATACCAAGAATGTAAAAAGTCATGAATAGCTCAATATTTTTAAAAAAATCAACAATTATTAAAATTTCATTCAGAGTCTTTCAAAGTCCTTATCATTCTTACTACCCATTTCCTTATCATCTTTAGTTCAGAAATATTCCTGAACCTGTGACTGATTACTGTCCAATCACTTCTTCTGTAAGTTAAGCATCCTTTCTACAACATTTCCTTAAGTTGAGCCAATATCATTTCAACAATCTCTTGGTGGTTGATCTTATGCTTGTTTAGTTTAGTCTTCTGACTGACTGGTTAGTGTAATTTATCCAATTTAATGCTATATAACTGGGCAAGTTATGCCAGTGTATACCTTGTCTCTTGTTGCAGCAGTAATATTTTATTTCCTAGTGTAAAAGCTTAGTACTCATTCTTGACCCATACTGAATGGATTAAAACAATGGGCAGATTTCTTTCAATTATTTCCAAATTCAACTCCCAAGAAACACAGGGCTACATGGATTCTCTTTGATTCCACAACTAAGCAGTCCATAACATTATATTTCTTTACAGAATTTTGAAAGTTTACATAAGGAACACATATTCAAATAAAATTCAATACTTCCATACAAGTGAAGCATAGCAATATTATGTGAAGCCCAGAAGCAAATTGAGGAAATGAAATAATTTAATATTGATTTCAACTTTTTAAAATTCAGATTACTGAAACTTATTGAAAATGTATACAACAAATACAATATAGACTTGTCTATAATGCCTAAAAAGTATAATATTTCTTCCATTAAAATTTACTAAAATCAAGAAATATCAAAAATGAACGTATTCACTTCAGTTTCAGACCAACTGGTATATCATTGCATAAGAAAAAGATTTGCAGTATTTGAGCTGATATCTAATCTACATTTTAGTTCTCGATACAATAAAAAACTATAAAATAAATAATGCTGCATTAAAATCATGGTGTTATCTAATTACATGTCTTTTTAGACTTTAAAATATAGTTCTCAGATGAGCTTCAAAATGCATCTTCTTTTCTATTTATTGCCTAAATATGGTATTTTTAAAATTTTGAAAATTAAACATTAAAGTTATGTCACAAAAACTGCTGTTTGCAATATAGTCCTTTAACTGTTGGGGGATAAAAATTAAAAACAGATCAGCTGTTCATGAACCTAGTAGGTTAATACAGAACTTTATATAAATGGTAAAAAAAAATGTTTTTTCTTCTTTAGCAGTAGAACATGTTTTGCATGATATAAAAGTGACTGATATGAAGTCTACGCTATCACACAATAAATAAGAGTCTAAAAACATTTAAAGAAACAAGCAAACTGCTACTAGAAATGACCTGAAACATAAGTTTAATACATAAGCACAATAAATTATAACACATTAATAAAATTTACCTCAAAAACATAGGTTTTTCCAGGAGCTAGGTTCTTTATTACACCCTCTGTCACATCAGGACCAAACTTCTCATTTTGATGAAACAGAGAACCCTAACAATGAGACAAATAGTTTAACAGAAAACTTTTAATAAGTTATTAAATTGGTGAAATTAAAAAAATGTATGTAGTTTACACTAGCACTAGAATTACGGTCTAAAGTATCAAAATGTTATTCTCTGCTGGTCCCAGAACTGTGAGTAAAATAATAAAAAAATATATCATAGAATACAAACAATAAGTTTACAAATTTTGGCATTTTATTTCAAATTATTAAATTTGTTAAATTAACAAAATCATTCAAAATGAAACACAAACAGTAAATTTCTTTCCCACACGCACAATAAAATATTTTTTTTTGAACCAAAAGTTTTGCAATTTATAGATAGCAACATAACAGAGTATTGCAGCATATTTTTGTTTTTACGTCAGACTTTTTTTCTTGGAATCAATTTGAAAGCATAAAATCAAACTAGGTTTACACTATCTCTGTTTTATTTCTTATACTTTTACTTTCATCTCATATATATATAAATGTATACAGGGTGTTCCGTAACAAATTGTACCAACTTTGAGGGGAGTTAGAGGGGATGATAACAAGCAAAAATCACCTAGGAACATAGGTTTGAAAATGCATAGTTGACGAGCTACATATTCACAAAGTTGTCAAATTGTCAGAATGGTTCGTTATTAAGATGGTTGGTTATTATCATTTCGGTGCATTTTTTCGGGTAACAGGCAGCAAAATTTCAATAACCGCTTTAACCTTTCTTAAATATTTAATATTATGCAAAACCTTTGTTGGGTATTAAATTAGTGACTACAGGTTTTGTGTGTCTGTAGTACTTGAGCATTGCTTTTGCGACCCTAAGTTCCCATGCAATTTGCTTCAAATTATCGTCCCCTCTAACAACCCTTAAACTTTGTCCCAATATTTAAGAGACACCCCAGGGTGGTAGGGGACAAGGGAAAGTAAGAGTTTCAGGGGAGGTAGGGGGCATCACAAGCGATCAAAATTGCAGAACAATCCGTAGTCAGAAATGCCTTTATTAGATGCTAGGCGGCGTTGATCAAAGAAACACATGTGCTCTCTCTCAGTAGTCATTTTAGCTGCAAGCGCCCACAGAGAAGTATGGAACGTTTCACGGATGCAGAGCTTGCAGATATGCACCTTATTTATGGTTTGGCAAACGGAAATGGAAGAGCGGCTCAGAGGCTGTATTGGGAAAGGTATCCGCAGAGAGAAACACAGGACCATCGAATGTTCAATAATTTGCATCGCAATTTGTGTCAATATGGGTCCCTACGAAGTCATAGATATGGTCATGGCAGGCCACTACATAGTCATAGTCTAAGAATGGAAGAACACGTATTGTGTACCGTTAGAAGAAATCCGATCATGAACGTTTTGC
The DNA here is from genome assembly GCA_038373865.1 of Uloborus plumipes. Taxonomy (NCBI): domain Eukaryota; kingdom Metazoa; phylum Arthropoda; class Arachnida; order Araneae; family Uloboridae; genus Uloborus; species Uloborus plumipes. The sequence continues at coordinate 48,576 of JAXGGA010003532.1, read as the reverse complement.
ACACTGGTATCTCAATCAATGTAGCCAAGATGTAAATTTCTCATCCTGCATTTTAATGACGGATGAAGCATACTTTAAGCGAGATGGGATGTTCAACTCCCACAATGCTCATTTGTGGGCTGATGAGAATCCCCATGGCATAAGATTACAGACTGCTCAACATCGTTTTTCAGTAAATGCTTGGGCTGGTTTGGTTGGTGACGTCTTAATTGGACCTTATTTGTTGCCATCTCCACTGAGATCTCAACAATATCTCATCGTTCTGCAAGAGGTTCTACCAACATTACTTAACTCTGTGCCACAACCTATCAGACGCCATATGTGGTTTCAACATGATGGGGCACCTCCCCATTATGGAACACATGTTCGGGTACATCTGAATCCTGTGTTTGGTAGCCGATGGATTAGTCGTGGTGGACCAGTTCCCTGACCACCACGCTCTCCTGATTTAAACAGTCTCGATTTCCTTCTTTGGGGTGCTTTGAAAAGTGCTGTGTACGCAACTCCTGTCTATTCAGAAATGGATCTAGTTGCAAGAATCGCCTGTGCTGCTGCAGATATCCAAGAAAATCCGGGTGTATTTGAGAGAGTTCGCCAGTGTAGGGTCCGACGGTGTAACGCATGTATCGCTACCAATGGTGGAAACTTTGAACATAATTTATGACATTTTCTAACATTATTTACATTAAACGTGTAATGTCTTTGACCAATAAACATTTCGGATGATCCCAATCTTGTGTCTCATTGAACAATATTAATTCTTAAGAAAGGTTAAAGCGGTTGTTAAAATTTTGCTGCCTGTTGCTCAAAAAAATGCATCGAAGTGATAATAAAAACCGTCGTAATAACGAGCCATTCTGACACAATTTGACAACTTTGTGAATATGTAGCTCGTCAACTATGCGTTTCCGAACCTATGTTCTTAGGTGATTCTTGCTTGTTATCATCCCCTTTAACTCCCCTCAAAGTTTGTACAATTTGTTACGGAACACCCTGTATATATATATATATATATATATATATATATATATGAGATGCAAACGAATCACCTACACAACATAAGAATCAAATGCAAGGCAAACCAAGGATTGGCATTATAGTTAGTTACTATATATATACCGTAAAATGGGGTGTATAGGAACAGCGGGGTCAATCGGAACAAAACTTCCAGACCGTACAAAGAAATTCTTCATAAATATACTATTGGGTATTTTTCGCCATTAATTTTATTTTTAGAAAGGTAAGATCATAGGAAGTAGGAAAAAATTACTTTAGTCAATCTGGCAACGCTACTGGCTTCTAAGGAGGGCTGTACGTGGAATGCTAGAAAACATCACATTTTCATAGACTGCAAAACTTCATATGCAAGAACAAACTTTCTTATATTTTAAACCTAAGAGTGGTATGTTTCAATCATACATGTATCTGAACAACAGAATACCACATTAGAATTTACATTTTTTATAAATTGTGTCATAAAAATGAAGAATTCTGAAAAATGCCATTGGAAAAAAAATTGCGGGGTGAATCGGAACACTTGGTTCTGTTGTTACAATTCAAACTTATTTGAAGGAAACTGTTTGAAAAATCAAGATTCTAACCCCAGTTCCTTTAATCAAGACAAGGACAAGGATTTATTACTGTTTATCCCTTTTTGTGAGCAACTAGATCTTAGAATGACAGAAAGTTGCAGATTTCATAAGATTTTTTCTCCAGGAGACTTCTTTTTATTTAAAATACGATGAGGAAAGTCATATAAACTTTAGATAGCAAAAGGCAAGCACACAGACAGTGATGAATAAGTGAAAAAATCTTTCAGGACAATCCTCGAAACCCAGAGATTTTAAGAAACTAAAGAAAAGGCAGAGATCGTCCCAGAAGATGCTACGAAAAAACTTAAGCCAAGTCACAATTGCTAGTTTTAAGGACAAGTACATATTTGTGGACGACATGAGTGACTTCCATTCGTGTTAAATCTTTGTATTTCAATTCAAAAGCATTTCTTAAAATTACTTTTCATTTTTCATAAGTTCAAAATTATTTTGAACTTTGAAAAATTATAAACGTTTACTGGTATTGAAATTATACTTTTATTTGATAGTAATTATCTGTTCTTGTTCTCCCTCATCAATATTACTCATGTTTGTGAGACCTATTACAGGTTTCATGGAAAAAAATACAAATTTTAACATGTGTTCCGATTGACCCCTATCAGCGGGGTGATTCGGAACACCCATAATTTCCTATATATTTTAATAATAACTGTTCAAAATGTTTTGTGTTTGCTTGGAATATCAAAAGTAAAGCAAGACCGAAGTTTTTACCCAGAAAATCAAATTGAAAAAAAATCTTTTAACTGCTTTTTTTATAATCAAAGCTGAAAAGTGTTCCGATTCACCCCATTTTACGGTATATATAAATATATAGTAACTATATATATATATATATACATATATATATATATATATACATATATATACACACACATATATATATATATATATATATATATATATATATATATATATATATATATATATATATATGTGTGTGTGTGTTTGTGTATATAATACAAAATAAAATACAAAAAGAGTTCAATATAAAGGAAAAATAAATCCCAAAAATGTAATAAAATGTCAGCGCAAAGCTGCTGGGAACAATAGCGGTACAAGTATAATCACAACACACAATAAGAAAGCGAACCAAGGATTGGCTTGTCATCAGGGGGAAGACCACATCCCTAGGTCACAAGGCTCTTTCTATCTGACATGAGGGAAGGTCCCAAAAACATGTCACCTTCCCCAAGAGCCTTAAATGAAATGGAGCAAGCACAAGTAAAATACATTTGAAAGAAATGAAACATAGTCAAAAATCAAAAACAAGCATGCATGTAGTTACTTCGACACCAACCGGACCTAAGCAGAATGTAAGCCAACACATGAGGCAAAACAGAACGCTTTGGTTAAAGTTAAACTGAAAGGTACACCTCAACTGTCTTAAAATATTTTTAATAAATTATTATTTTCAATCATCATTCTTTTTATAATGATTCCAAAAATATCTATCCTTCTGATTTAGAGCTTATTCATACAAATATAAATATTAAACAGACTGAATTTCTTGACCTAAACATAGGTCTTTCAGAGAATGATATTCTGATTGATCTTTTTGATAAAAGACTTTCTTTCAACTTCCATGTTAATCGTTTGATTGCATCGGATTCAAATATTTCTATCAAAGTTTTCCGAAGTAAGTACATACCATAATCAATGAAATCAACAGAATTAAAAATATTTGCAACATAAACAATTTCATGCAAAAAATCCTCAATATTTTGACAACTTGGTTGGATTATAATGAAATTCCTTCTTTTTATTTAAAATATTTTAAGACAGTTGGGATATGCTCTTGAGTTTAACTTCAACTGAAGCGTTTTGTTTTGCCTCACATTTGCTTGCTGGGTTGGCTTACATCCGGTTGGTGTCGAAGTGAGTACATGCATGATATTTTTTTGGTTTTTGATTATGTTTCATTTCTTTTAAATGTTATTTTACTCGTTCTTGCTCCATTTTATTTAAGGCTCTTGGGAAAGGTGACCTGTTGTCAGGACCGTCCCTCATGTCAGATAGAAAGGGCCTTGCAAACTAGGGAGTTTTACTTTTTTTTTTTTGAAAAAGAAAATAAAAGAGAACACACATAAATAACATGACAGCTGTAACCACTGATAGGTGGTTGATAATGCAATAGAAGAGAATTCAAATTTTAAGAAGTGATAAAGTACCAACCATTTTTCATTTTCAGAGATTAAGTGAGAAAGAAATACTTACTTTAACAAAATATGTAATAACAAAGCCAGTAAGTATTCCATTTTGTTCACTACTTGGTAGAGACCATCGTAAAGTGATAACATTTGGTTTGACAGAGACAGCTTGGAAATTGTTTACTTTACCAGGAACTGAAATAATCATTTTAGAAAATATTATCAAAACAGCAGAAAATCATTATTTTTTTCTGTGAACTGTAATAAACTGCGCATTAGTTAAAAATAATAATAGTAATAAAAAAAAGCATGATAGAAAAAAAGATTACATAGTTTGAATTCAGAAATAAAATATCTTTTTTGAAACATATAACTAAATAAAATTTCAAAAAGAAGTAAAATATTTATTTATTTATTTAAATGACATACATACAGGTGCGAAAAAAAATCATCAAAAAGAAAATTTTGCTTAAAAAAACTTTGTTATATACTACTTGTTAAATTCTTATGTTAGAAAATCCTAAAACTATGCTGTTACTACTAGTTACTGAAAGATATTTCATTCTGAAGCTATTAAAAAAGCTGTGTAATGTGTTGAGATAATTTTCCTTTGGACTGGGGCTTTTTGCTTCAGAGAATTTTCTTACAGTTGTTGCTAATTTTTTTGTTAAATACCCCTTTTCTTCATTTCAAAATTCTTGTTTTTCATTTTTGACAAGAATGCATAACAAAGATTATATATAAATAAATGTCATAAATTGTATTTTATGCCTTTTATGCCTATAGAATCATTCTATTATTCTTAAACAGTGAACACTAGCAATTAGCACCAACAACCTGAAAGTAATTTTTCCATCATATGAAGCAGAACTTTTATGCATATACTTTACACTTTATTCAGTTTAGCTCTTAGTACTCATATTGTGAAGCTCTTAGTACTCATATTGTGAAGAGCATACAATCTGCTAAAAATAAACAAAGCATTCAAAGACATTTTCCCTCGCAAATTTAGAGCTTTGATGTGTTTACGAGTAATATAGATTTCACTATCATTCTGGGATTCTTGTTTTGTTTTGCTTTCTTTTCTTATCATTTTCAATATTTGGGTAACTTTTCTTGTTACGGTTAAATTGCAAGAGTTGTTGTACCACATTTAGTGTTACATGTACTCACAGTAGAATACAGCACTGAACAAAATACTTAAAATAAAGCAACTCAGAGAAAAAAGCATTGACAAAATATTTTCAGTGAATTTCTAGCATGCACTTCTAGTATAGGTTTCAGTTCATTATTATTGTATTCAAGTCTCTAATTCTAAATTTAATTCAAGAAAACTTACCAGATTCTAAGGTATGAAAAGTTCGCGAAACAGGATGTCCACGTATTGTAGTTGATGTATCATAACCACTCAAAACAGAAACTAAAAATGTATAATTATGATGTGGTCTTAGCCCATTATAGCTTATTCTGTTTATTATAGAAACATTTCTGATTAGATTGCCTTCATGATCTTGGTATTGTACCTCATATCCATCTTTATCACCATCAGGCACATTCCATGTAAGAGTTATTTCTGTATCAGTTATTTTTGGAGCCATGATTTCTCCCACAGACTCTGGATCTGAGAATTTAAAGAAAAACAAAAGAATAAATAAATTAAGATTTACAAAATACTTTGACATTTAATTTTGAAATTTACAACATAGCTAACTAGAAACAAGGATAGAAATAATTATCTTTTCCTAAACAAACACCAATTAGCCTTAGAAAACAATCAAATACTATATAAAGTCAGATTTGCATCACAAACCTAATAAAATGCATTCTTTTGAATACTAGATGAGCCATTCAATGATGGTTGGAACTAAATGACAAAAATCCATGAAAAATTGCAAATTGTGATAAAAAGATACCATTTCGTAGGAATGTTCTTTATGGCTCTACAATGAAATTAAGACAGAGGCACATTCAAAAACCATTTTAATCTAAGAGGGTGGTGTGTTTCAAAGATGGCTACCCATACTATACTGCTTTTTAAATATAAATAATACAAAAGAGGTTTATGTATGTTATTATATGTTTTTCAGGTCAAGAATTTCATTTTGTACGATGATAAAAAGCTAAATGTTCCCTTTGATGTTCATTTATTTGTTTATTTTATTTTTTAAGGACTTATATTGTTTACAAAAAGACTACATGCAATACACAAGGTCTATTAGAAAAGTAGCCCACCTTTGGCCAAAGAAAATAAAGTGGCAAAATCTGGATTGTTGGAAACCTACCCACCCTCAAATTAGTCTAATAAGAGCTACACACATTTCTCCCAGTAACACTGCTATTGCTAGAAAATTTCAGAGGAGGCTCGATAGGGAATAAAAAGTAGCTCGGTTGCTACTGCAGGCATCATGTTCTCTCTCATTTGAAATCTTGTTTTTTTCAACTGTCTTTTGAGTTTGGGAAACAGTCAGAAGTCGCAAACGGTATCTGGAGAACAAGAAGACTGTTGAAACACAAGAGTGATTTTTCACCAAAAGACTTCTAAACCAAGTGCAGCAATGTGTTGGAAGTCTGCTCCTACATGTCTTTGAAATTCGTTTGCTTCTTCCGAATGGTTTCAACTTGGATGTCGCCATTTTGTAACAAAATTTTATGCAATACCATTGCTCCAGCTGTTTTGTCATTTTCCTTGAAATTAAGAAAAAGGAATGTCAAGAGCACAATGCATCACTTTAGTCAAATGCAGTTTGCCAGGGACTGACATTACAAACAGAGAAAAATCTCATGTGCACAAAAGTTCAAGGTCAGCACATGCAAGTGCATTTTATTCATGTCCATCAGGTTTTCAACTGCTTTCCTATGGAGTTAGGCCTAAACATTAGCAATTTTTCTGAAAAATTTAAGTCACAAAGATGAGCTCTTCAATGTATAAGGTATATTAGTTATAAGTATTAGGGTGGAGCGAAAAAAATGAATTTCTGATTTTCGTAAACGGGTACCTTATCATTTACTGTGAATGAGGATAAGTAACAATTCTGTAAAATATTTCACTTTTGCGACGTCATCTTTAGTCTGCGCATTTGGCCCAAAGTTTTTAAATTTTTGATTTTTTTTGAATTTTTCAAATTTTTTTAAAAAATATTGCAAATGATATAACTAGTGACGAGTGGTTATTAAATGGAAGAAAAAGGTTTGAAATATACGAAGAATTTTTCAAAACCATTTTAGATAATTATTTCAGTTCGTGCATTGAGCTCAAAGTTCATCAAATTTCCCAAAAGTTCTGATATTTTCGACATTTTTTAACTCAGTATTTCCTCTCAATATTCACTTGAAGTTTCTTCAAACTTGTTTTTATTCATTTTGTTATTACTTTGAACCCTGCAATTCTTCGCTAGCTCATGTGGAACTACCCAGAACTCACCACGAGGAGGTGACTGCACTTATAGTCCTACACGTGAACCCTTCCTTCCAACCAATGCAAGCACGTATTTACATTTCTTAGATACGTCTTTCACAGTTAAATTGTTCCTTTGTGTCGTAAATTGATCAAATATTTCTGTCAGATATCCTCGTTTTTACTAAACTGTTTCTTTTCCTGTGATTACATACCAATTTTAAAGAGCTTGTGACCTATTTGACAGCTCTTTCAACTGATTGAGTCTTGAATGGCAGTTTAAAAAGAGCGCATTCAGAAATCATATTTAAATTCTCAGCTTCCATAATCTTTGTAAATATTGTGTTGTTAAATTACCTGTAAAAGGTAGCTTTGTAATTTCCACATCATGGCAAGAAATCATATCGATGTATACTGACTTTTGATTTATGTATGTAATGTATGAAAATAGATTTTTGTCTATTTTTTGGGATCTGAAGCGTTCTCACTTGTTTGCTTGTTTGTTTTCTAGATTGAGCGTTTATAATACGATTTAAAACAAGTTTCTTTATATGCTCTCTCTTATGAACTAACCAGATTATTTCCCGGCGTTGCCCGGGTGCTTATTAATACAACATAGCTCTAAAAAATATTTGAATGAATTCTATCCACATGGGAATATAAAAACTTATTTCATGCTAAAAAGAAATAGTTGAGCCTTAAATGGATAATTCATTGTTGATCGTAATCTTTGTAGGAAAATACTCCTATTTAAATGTGTTACATTTTATCAATTTGTGTGCTTAAAGTCTTATCTCTATTACTCTATCTATTCAAAATTAGAAGAAAATGGCCATTTTGAGACAAAAGATTTGAATTTTGGGCTTTTTGGATTTTTTTAAATTTCAAAACCCCTGCCTATGTGAATTCTAATGCATCAGGGAACCTCTGTGCCAAGTTTGTTGAAAATCCGACGAAAACTGGATTTGTATAAGGAACAAACATACATACATTTGATAACAGCATATTTCTTGGGTGCAAAGTATACATTGTTTTGAATAGATGTGAATACAATTTTCTGCTTTTTCCCGGAGAGATAATCTTTAAAATCTCACACAAATTCATAGCTAAATTAGTAACGTCTGTACTTCATCCTAAAAGAGCAAGGACACTTTTACCCGCGAAAGTTATGAACTCTTTTAAAAATTATAGTCTAAAGATTGTTTGCTGTAGTCAACATCTGACTAGGGAAAGCTGTCTTGGACTTCTGTTTCACATTTTTTTGGATATTTTCCCAGTCAAAACTACCTTGCTCATCTCATGAAGTTACTGTTGCTCAGTACTTGAACCATTTTTATTGTCAAAATCAATCTGATCAATGACAAATTCTATAGGTTCATATTGAACTGATTTGAAAGTATAACATGTTTAGCTTCGTCTAACAGGCCCAAAAATCACTTTGGTCCACTGGTAGGTCCATCTAGCTTTTGCAAAAAATGCAGCAAATTAAGTTCATTCAAATGTAATTGGCAAATGTTCCATTACAGAGGTCTACCAAGTTTTTCTTCCAGTTTCCGTATTACACCTTTATTTTCCTGTCTTTGTAGTGCATCCATCAAAACCAATGCAAACAATTTCCTACTCAAAGAAACAATTTATTGTTTCTGACTTGTCTAAGAAATGTAAATGTGTGCTCTCATCGGTTGGAAGCAAGGGGAGCGCGAGTGGCACCCAAAGTGCGGCCACTACCTCGTGGTGAGTCCTGGGTAATTTCAATGAGCAAGCATAGAGTTGAGTAGTTCAAAGAAACAACAAAATGATTAAGAAACTGCTTTGAAGGCACTTTTAGTAAATATTGAGAGGAAATATTGAATTATAAAATTTCTGTTAATATCGAAAATATTGGAAATTTCTGAAAATTTGATGAACTTTGGGCCTAATGCGCAGACTGAAATCATAATCTGGAATGTTTTTTAAAAATTTCTTGTATATTTCAAACCTTTTTCTTCCATTTAATAACCACCCGTCACTAGTTTTATCATTTGCAATATTTTTTTAAAAAATTTGAAAAATTAAAAAAAAATCTAAAATTTCAAAACTTTAGGCCAAATGCGCAGACTAAAGATGACGTCGCAAAAGTGAAATATTTTACAGAATTGTTACTTATCCTCATTCACAGTAAATGAAAGGTAACCGTTTACGAAAATCAAAAATTCATTTTTTTCGCTCCACCCTAATAAGTATAATCACAAATTGACATGTTGGCGCGACAGGTGTAGCTGTTAAGAAAATAGTACTGCAAACTTGTCTCATTAATATTACTTGCCCTGGTCATGAGGAAGCAGGGGAAGTAACAATTTTTAAAAAGTGATATAATGCAATATTAGGATTTTACTTTTCCAAAATATTTTTTCTCTTTGTAATATTGCGCATCAAGTTCAGCATCACTAAGGGAATTTTTTTAATTTTTGACTTTATGTTAGTACTACAATGTTAGCATGTTGGAATTGGAAATTAAATTAAACTTGATTAAGTTTAATATCAATGCATAATTAGTAGCTTTAACAGCTATCACTTTAAATTAAAGTATGTTAACACTGCAATCCAGTTATAAAATCAAAATTAAAAATTTTCACTCATTAATTAGTCAACAAATATGCATGAATTTTATAGATTGCACAAGCACACCTTTATTTTCAAGCATTTTTTTCCCCAAAAAATGTTTTTGAAGCATTTATCATTCCATTTCAAACCCAAGACTAAGAAAAATTTTCAAAATAAAAAAATTGTGATCTGAACTCTTTCTTCATGACAATTCCAAGGCTAGCGGCAATTTTACATCAAACACTGGACAGAAAAGTACTAGCTTTGAGTACAAGATGCACTAGAATATTTCAGGCTGCGTTTTGCAGAAAACAGTATAAAATATGTCGTACACAAATACATCAAGTTAAAAAGTGAAAAAAAAGGGTCAATTTACTATCTTTCTCAATGAAATAAAAAGGCTAAAACTGATTTCAATAAAGGAATTCTAATTTGATGCTACTTCTATTTCCTTCAGTATAGTTCAGATTTTGGTAAAATTATGATAAAAACTTAATTTTGTAAAAGTGAATTAATCACTTTTACTATAACCTAACTACATACACGGGGCTAAAATTCAGGACAGATATGGCAAAGTTTCCAAAATAGTCTAAGGGGAAAAATTCATCACTTTTATTAAAAAGAATTGCATGTAGACAATTTGGATAAATGTAAGAGATTTATGCAACACTTCAAACCCAAACTTTTACAAAATGCATCGTATCTGATACAATTGGAATTTGAAATCCATGATTTTCCATGACTCACTGGATGCAATGTTTGCAGTGGAATCAAGAATTGTCTAAATTAGTGCTTTGTGAAGAGAAAATTTCATTTATCTGAGAAATGCTTTGCAAATATGAGCTGGAAAATTCAAATTATGAGAAAATATAACAAACTGAGCTACTGTTATATTATTTGAAAAAATCTCACTGCATTTAAGATAACCATTAGTGAAAGTCAACCATAATTTTTACTTAAATCAATGCAGATGCAAATGGATCAAAATTTTCAAGTGGAAACAATTAAGTAGCAAATGTGCCAGATTACAAAATATTTTTATTTGATTGCACTGATTAACATGATGAATAATGCGTTCAAATGAGGCAAAATGTATGCCTGCATGGGTTGAAAAACATGGTTTTAAAGTGGTGCCTACAGCTTGCAAAGCTGACCCATGTAGCTGCTTACGTCATTATTCTAATGTTGAGAAACTGGTTTTTAAGAAATAGTTGCAAAAAATTTATTACCTAAAATAAGAATTAAGTAGTGAAAATAACAGTTCTTAGTAATTTTCTTTTTTTTTTTTTTCATGTTTTACGATGCTATCTAGAAAAACTTTCAATATGATTAGAGATCAAAAATACTAAAGACTTAAGCTCCTGCAGTTTTTTTTTTTTTTTTTTTGTCTCCAGACAAATAATTCTTCAAAAAATTCAGTATTTGCTTCCAAAAACATTTTGTTCTGAAGGAACTAGTTGAAAAGGATTTGTCAAACCTACAAATGACTATGCTTCTTTAGACTTAGGTTGAGCACCACTGTTTTAAAATAAATCATTGTGATATGGATTACAGACGGAAAAATACGAGAGGACAAAGAATTTGTAGAGCTAAAAGGTTTTTTTTTCTTATTAAAGCATCTATTAGTTCATGTCTAAATATATTTTTTGCAAACTCCAAATGGCGAGTGGATATTTTTTAGACAACTACCCCCTCTCCCTTCCCTAACACATATACGCTTATTTTCTTTGCTCACACTGAGAATGTTTAGATATCAACACAAGATCCCAAAGCAGTAAAAAAGAAAAGTTGAAAGAATACTTTTTTCATTCTTGCTAGCAATTTCAAATCATTAAATTACTAGCAGTAGTGAAAAATAAGGACTTAAAAATAATTTTAAGGACTTTGAATCAAAAATAAGTACTTTTAAGGGCCCTTATTTTTCAAAATGAAAAATAAGGAGTTTCTAAGGACTTTTAAGGACCGTGGGAACCCTGTCATGGTGGTATCCAACTGGATGTGCAATATTACAATAATGGTACATGTTTAAAATTCTTAAACATAATGTAATACACTGCGATGCAAAAGTTTAGACAATTGGCAAATGTGTGAATAAAAAGAAAACTACTCAACGAAATTCTTTCAAATTTCTACTGCAGGTACACAATATGGTCCCAAATACGTGTATGGAGTTCTTAAAATTTTAACTGGAATCAAATTTTGGGTATTACAAAAGACATTTTTTAACATTGTTGCAAAAGTTTAGACAATAGTCATATTTTATGCAAATATCCCTTGAAATGTGATTGGTGGAGGAAAGGCGGGACTTTATTATTCAATTATAAAGTGCAGAGATTGCTGAATAAATTATCAAAATCTCAAAAGCTCTGTAGTTCTCGTGTAAAGAAGATGAGAAAGTTTGGAAGCCGAAATTTGAAAATGAACCTACTTTATTAATTTTTTGTCTTTTAAATCGGCTCTAGTATGGTAGTACGTTGTTTTTTACTTTGTGGAGAGCAAATTCAGACATGCGTATCGATCAAAAGACCAAGAAAAATTATATTTCATAAAGATGAAGGAATTGAAAAAATGGCTCGAACCGACGATTTGCCCCTTAATCCAACAAAACTTCAACTTGGGTCAAGAACAGCACGTGACAGCATAAGTAGATGAACAACTGAATCGAAATGCATAAAAAAAAAACAAAGAATTGTGCTTTAGCCTTTTTGGACAGAGTGTCCCAAATAAGCCAGATTTTAATGGTAAAAGCAGCACAGCATATGATCACTGGATATTTCTCAAGTCCCACGAAAAGAATTATAATCCATCTAGGCCATCCCAATTTTAATAATTTTATCAAAGAAAGTACCATTCATTTTTTAGTCACGATGATACATATGCTGCTTTTCACGTTAAATTCTGGCTTTTTTGGGAAACTCTGTCCGAAAAGGCTCAGGCACAATTCTTTGTTTTTTTAATGCATTCCGATTCAGTTGTTGATCTACTTATGAAATATAATTTTTCTTGGTCTTTTGATCGATACGCATGTCTGAATTTGCTCTCCACAAAGTAAAAAACAACGTACTACCATACTAGAGCCGATTTAAAAGACAAAAAATTGATAAAGTAGGTTCATTTTCAAATTTCGGCTTCCAAACTTTCTCATCTTCTTTACACGAGTACTACAGAGCTTTTGAGATTTTGATTATTTATTCAGCAATCTCTGCACTTTATAATTGAATAATAAAGTTCCGCCTTTCCTCCACCAATCACATTTCAAGGGATATTTGCATAAAATATGACTATTGTCTAAACTTTTGCAACAATGTTAAAAAATGTCTTTTGTAATATCCAAAATTTGATTCCAGTTAAAATTTTAAGAACTCCATACACGTATTTGGGACCATATTGTGTACCTGCAGTAGAAATTTGAAAGAATTTCGTTGAGTAGTTTTCTTTTTATTCACATATTTGCCAATTGTCTAAACTTTTGCATCGCAGTGTACATTGTCTAAATAAGAAATTAAATGCTTTACTTGTAAACAAATGTTTCGATTCTGTGCTCCTTAAAATATTTACTTTATGAGCATTTAAACTATTCTTGTTTTGTAAGATTGTATTGAAATCACAGGAAAAAATTCGGATTTTCGTCTATTTTTTGAGGAAACTCAAAGAAATAATGGTATTGAAATGAAAATGTTAGGAGATAATGTTTCCTAGAGATGACATTTATACCCCCAAGCATTTTCAAAATTAAATATTTCAATTTCATAGAGAAAGTTGAAAAAGAAATTTTTTTTTTTTCACTTTTGGCTTTTTTGCTTCCATCTTGGAACATAGAGATGTTATCTTTGGAGGCTACTATTTTAATGGTGATCTATAAACTGTAAAAGGCAACTTCAAGACAACAGACATTTTAGAATACAAAAATTCCATTATTTTCACTCCACCCTACTGAGCAGTGCCTTATAACACCAGCTTCCAAGCTTGCAGCTGTATGCTAATGCAACATAAGATTTAAGCATAGGTTTGGGCTAATCATAATTGGATAATATTTTTCAATCAATAGATAGCTCACCTGGTACAGAACAATGGTCAGATAAATACTGATGACAAACTAAAACTTCACTTAACAGTTAATGAGCACTCTACATGAAAAATGTACCTCTCTATAAAAGAAAAGAACACCTATTATGATTCAAAATTACAAAACAAAAACTTACAAAGTCTTGCTTGTCTATCAATAGGAACACTGTAAACACCACCACTGACAGTCCAGATGCTAATGTTATATAAACGTCCCGGAATCAGGTTATCAAAAATGACTAAACGGTTCGTGTCATTCTGAAGTTTTTCCTGAGCTGGAATATTAGTACCACTTAATTGAAATCTGTATCTATCAAACACCACGTTTCGAATTGGAGTAGGAGTATACTTTATTCCCAGAGTTTTTGTCTCTTGTTCATCAGTTACAATATGAATAACTGAATCAATCACAGGTTCTGCAAATAAACAAAGATTAAAGTTAATGAAAATTGTTTTATAAATAGGTCCCAAAGCAAATGGAAATATTTTAGGCTTATACTAGGTATGATACAGAACACATATAATATACACTGAATTACTATCATATTTGTATACATGAACAGGAGATTTGCTTCACAATTGAAATTAAAAATGTGCTTGGTACTCTGTATATTTCAAGGCAAAATTCACTAAGCTATGTATTGGATACAACTTGAAATTATGGAGCACACTTGCATGTGGTATTATGAATTATTAAGTTTGCAACCCAAAAACTAGTATATTTTGTAACCATAAACTTAAAACCATTCATATATAAGTTTGCTTTCTAGGTAAGAAAATAATTATATTAAACTGTATTTTTACATTTAAACAAAAATTTTAACACAAATCCTTGAGCTATTTATTCTAAAATGCATAGTAATGACAAGTACATTACAAATGCCACAACTCAATTAAAACATTTGGAGGAATAGTCAATGACAGAGTAATTACATCAAAAATGTCTGAATCAGCTATAGAAGAAGTACAATGAAAATGACAAATATCCTGCACAGAGAGCTTAGAAAAAAAGAAGAAAAAAAAAATCAAGGAAAGTTGCAAAAATATGCACATGCACAATCAGTATTATCTTTGAGGAGAGAAGCTGCTTAGAATAACACTCAAAGAACAGATTTAATACACCGAAACACATACAAACAACAGCTACTTATGTTCATGAAATACTAATATTTTAATCACTGTAATAAATAAATTTGAAACACAGACAAACAAGAGCTGCTTATGTTCATCAAATACTAATATTTTACTCACTATAATAAATAAATTTGAAGATTTATATTTTACCAATAAACATTTAGTAAATAAAACAAGCAATGTTATTACATAGTTAAATTTTTGAAGGCTGTATTAGAGCCCTAAATTTAATAGAAAATACACTAAGATAAAGTTATTTTTATTGACTTTCACACAGTGTTTGCATAGATTGAAACATGTATGTTATAAAGTGCTTGTCTTAGTTTATAGGTTACATTTATAGTAGGGAGGCTAAAATAAGGATATTCAAGCTATCGTTTTAAAAGCCATTTTGCAATGATAAAATTTAAGATACCAAACTCTTCATTTGATCAACTTCTGCTACAAGCTTTATACACTAAGAACCAAACATGTTAAATTAGCTTCTATCAATAGATACTGGGCAAACAATTTGCAAAGTCAAACAATTACTTGCTTTGTAAAACAAGTTTAAAATTTTGGAATAACATTAAACACTAATGAAAATCTAATGTGATATTTTCAGTAGACAATTTTAGCAGCTACAAAATTATTAGATGCTTAAAAACTAAAATTTCATGCAACTATAAATTTAGGTTTATTCTTATTACAGAAATTTCAAGCATTTCACGATCTGAAAACTGAATGTATGAAACAAATAGATGTGTCTTTGTGCTACTTCATTTAAAAAATAACAAAATATTTTTTTTTCTCGTATAAAGTCAAAGTTACTTACTGGTTCGAGTTTGCAATCCAATACCTTCACTTCTCAAACTATTACTAACAACATAAAATAAAAATGAATAAAGTTCTCCTGGTTTCAAATCACCAATCATGCAGCTCATAATTTCACCTGAGTTCGAGTCATTTGCAGGTATCTAAAATACATAATTTGATGTTATACGAAAAAGATCAATAATAAGGAAAAACATTGCAGAAGGCATATTGAACAATTTATAATACACTTCTTATAATTCTTAACATATTTTGTTACAGGTAAGTTTAGATTTGTAAACAATGAATATATGTACAAACATACAACAGAAAATATTTACTGAAATCTTAAGCAATCACAGAACTATTGACTGAACTACAGTACTTTTATTTCACCATACTGTCAATTACAGAATGAAATAAGTTTCCATTTGATATAATCTTTTCTGAACTTACTCAAAGGGTGGCTTTACTTGAAGCAACCCCTTTATTTCCAGCCAACTGGCATCTTGGCTTCAATAATTGGTTGAAACAAAATTTAAAAATTGGTGATTTCAAGTGAAGGCATTTGGGTCTAGAAGAGTTAACACAGGCGTGTAGTGTCACTCCCACTTTATTCCTTTATTGAACTCACGAAATTGAATATGAGTAGCAACAACAGGAATTTAATTGGAAACAAGAAATTAATTAAAATGTTTTACTAGGTAGTTTGATGCGTAAAATGATGTGTGTTTTTAAAGTATTACAATGCCAATCTTAAAAAGTATCGTTAATTATAAAAAGGAAATTTTGTAGAAGTGTCTACATACTTATATACCAGCCCAAGAATAGTTCAATTGGGGACTTGTACTTGAAAATTAATTTAAATACAAATGTCAAAAGAAAATAAAATCTGTTTCAGTGGTCAGTGCTAAAGTAAATATAAAAATTCCCCCATTTTAAAAGCCAAGTCTGAAACTGGTTTTTGCAGTTAAAAGGCACAGCTTTGAAATGCTGCAATAATGATGATTCAAATTAAATATGATAATATCTTCAGTTTTATTGAAGCTGAAATTTGTCAAAAGTGTTGCATATTTTGACTAACCAACCAAAATATGACAAATACTTTTCAACTAAAAAGTCTAATTTCTATCCTTGAAGGGCTACCAAATTAAAAAGCTATTAACTGAAGTTGAAATAGGCGATTAAAAAACCTTCCAAACTCCTATGTGAAATGAATAATTTGGCTACCTCAAAAATTAGTCATGATGGTTTATCCAAACTGACGAAAATGACTGATAAATGTGGGAAATAAAATCAAGATCATATCAAGATGCTGCAGTGATCCATGACAGTGATGACACTATTTTAATCAAACTTCTAAAAAAAAAAATCTGAGTTATGTGTCCAAGTTTATAAATTGAATAAAATGCAGGCCTCTGCTCTTCAACAGTCTGTGGTCTAGAAGCATTCACAGAAAAATAAACAATCTAAAATATCTGACTTCTTTAGCAACAAATAAGTGAGTACCATTACAAGTAATTTTTCAAAAATTGTTGTCAATATGTATATTTTACAATAAAATAAGGTCATTTTTTAATTCAATTTCTAAATTTTAATATGTTTAAAGTGTCATTAATTAATACATTCAAATTGTCATTAATTAATAGGCTTAAAGCAAAGGCGTATATAAGGGGTAGGCTCAGGGAGCCCAGGCCCCTTCCAAAATCAAGAAAAAGAAGTTAAATAAAACTTAATTTAGGGGAAGTTGTTGACAAATAATCTCTGAGATCTATAAAAGAAAAAAGAAAAAAAAAAAGCCTACGAGAGAGGATCACAGCCAAGACAGCTGAGGGGCTTGTAACTTTTCACCAGTAGCAAAATTAAAGCCTAGATGCTCTTCAGTGCCGGGTTTATGGGGAAATTCAGGGCCTATGCCCCAAGTGGATACTTCAGAGGGTAAAAACTTCAAATATGGCTCCAAGCACAGAATAAAAAGGGGAGCATAACCATCTTGATGCAACCCAGATATATCTGAAAATTCTCCTTCTATAACTTTAGATACAAAAATGTCCAGGTGAGAGCACCTTATTCCCACTCATCAAACTAAAAATTGCATTTTTACGATTTTAATTTACGAAAAATTCCGGAGGCGTACTCTTTACCTGACTCTTCTCTAATGGTTTTACCTGACTCTTCTCTAATGGTTTGGTCAATAGTCTGAAATAGCATTTTAGAAATTTAAAGTTAAAACAATTTTTGGTAGAAATCCCTTTCCTTCTGTCACCTGTTTAATGTCTTCTTAATTTCCGAATGTGTTTTCAGAAAAGAGAGCTATGAAATTTCCCAACCTAACATCACCAAAGATAATTTTAAAGTATCAGTTTTGATATTCAATGCTGAAAAACTTCCAGGAGAGTCCTTAAATCTCCATCTTGTCTGCTAACAACACCAAACGTAGCCTAAAAATGCATTTTTAGACCTTAAACTTCTAAAAATCTCCTTGAGAGAAAGGTCCTACCCCCTTCGTTTCTTTTCAACTAATTATAATCTAAAGTTGTGTTTTTAAAGATTTAATATCACAAAATTTCTTGGTAACACTCTTCCTAACCTTTTCATTAACGTTATTTAAGATAGAATAAATGGGTTTTAGGATATTAATTAAAAACATTGTTGGAGGAGAGTTTGCAAACCACTTACATTTCCCTAACTTTACTATACCCAAAGATAATCTAATATTATAATTTCAGTATCCGAAGGTTTTAGATGGGAGCCCAAAGCCCCCGTTTTCCTCAAAGACAGCATAAAATAACTTCAATTCTGAAAAAAATTCCGAAGCGAGCTCAAATCCCCACCTGAGCTGAGCCCATTCTCTCTCTTTATCACCTCAGAAAAATTGATCCCTCTCGGAAAGATCTGACGCTAGAGCTTCCTTTTCCAGTAACTTTATATTGCAAAATGAAAGAAATGTGTGTGTGTGTGTGTGGGGGGGGGGGGGGGGTGCTTAAGGTTGATCATATACGCCCCCTCCAAAATACAAATATATATACGCCATTGGTTTAAAGTTAATCATTAGATATTTGTTGCTAAATATACTTGTAGTTAAGGCAATTTTTAATGCTTTCTAGGTTTAAATGCAATTTGAAATGTTGTGTAGATGGAATCCCAGACAAAAGAATATCCCGCTTATTAGAAGAATTTTTCGTGACAAATTGGCTATTGCATTAAGCCGGATCGACTAGATATTTCAATTTCTGACTACTTCAAAGAGCAAAGAGATTTTAATTAATAATAAGATAACATATTAAATTAAGAATGAGTTTGATTAGCATTGTTTTCCCCATTTGCCTTGTTGTTCGAGCAAATTAAACATGTAATCATAATGAATCACATGAACCTAATGAATTAATTTCTACAATATTCATGAGTTTGAGCAAAAACACATAAAATTAAAGGAGGTTACAGGAAGATAACCAAGTATATATCATTTAAATAACATAGCAGACAAGGATAACTATTTTAATTGTTAAAACATTGTTCACATGTACAAAACTATAGAAATATATATATAAAACACACACATACAATGAAATACTATCATGTAACAAGATACCTGATGAGAAAGCTGAGGAAGAGATGACTTAACAGGATAATAATTGATTATGTAATAATCTTTCTTCCCAGGTGGAATATTCCATTCAAATGTGATATTATAAGAGTCCAGAATATGGCGGACATGCTTGATGGAATTGGGATCTGAAATCAAAGTTTTGTTTTTTTTTAGAAGTTTCTTCAAAAATTAAGACATTGAAAATTAAAGTGAATACATTTTATAGAATCTTTTGAGTTTGAATAACCAACTCACATGCTGATATCATATAAGATCTTCAAAAAAAAAAAAAAAATTAGGTTCATTAATTATACAACTGGAGTTCAAAGAAATTCAATTTTAGTTTGATGACATGCCACTTACAATGCCATACATCAGAATAGGGCAAAATTACCAGTCTAAGTTGAAAGTGATTGGGAAAATAAAACACCCAAGTTTTAAGAAAAGAATTCTTAACAGGGTTTTGGGAAATTCATACTGTACCATACAGTACAAGAATACAATAGTTCATAAAAGTAATTTCTGTGTTTTATAGTTAAATGAAAACATGTTCTAAGAAGACAAAAACTCTGTTGATGCTTCAGATTTCTAAGAACTTGTCAAATGAACTAGAAGTTAAAAATGGTAACTCTGCTATTTTTAGCTGAACTAATTTGTTTTAATTACACAAGAGACGAAACTTGCATCATGAAAAAGTGACAGTATAATGGCTTACTTTTGTATTGTTTGGTGCACTGACTTCAAATATAGCATCCATCTTTCTTTATCATGTAAGATTTTTCCACAAAATGGATTTAAAAAAACCTACCGGAATATTTTGTGAGAGAAAAAAGATTTTTTCAAAATATTAGTGTTTTATATTTACCTACTTATTGGAAATGATTTCCTAAATGTATGTTAATTTATATAAATTGAACATTACATCAATCAGGCCAATTACCATTATTTAATGCATCTTCACACACACAAATGTGTTCTTCACTAACTTCAAGATTTTAGGGAAAATAGGCCACATGTAAAATTTCCAAACTCACTGAATGTCCGGAATATTTAAATTTCATGAAAAAAAAAATCCTGGCAGATTTAAAGTAGTGGTCTTTTAACCTTTAGGAACCGGGCGGTACACATGTTGTACCATAAGTCTCGTTTAGTTTAGAGGACGGATTGAAATTTTCACTCGAACCCTTTGGAGCCGGGGATTTTTTCAAGGTTTCATACGTCTGGTACGACAGTTCATACCTTCTCTTTTCAATGGAAAAGAAATCTGTGGTTAAACTATCGTACTACCTGGGTCGAAAGAAAAATTTCTATATGAACAGCCCGGATCCGAAAGGTTAAGGTCCTGATGGGTTTCGTAATGATTGCCTTGAAAGTTCTCAAGGCCTCTTTTCCACTTAAAAGCATTACTTTCAAACACTTTGTCTTTTAAATGTTTCAAAGACATGGATCTATGAAAATACCTCTTCTTTTTACTACCCAGTCTTAAAAACATTTTCTTTTCATATAGCTTTAATAAATTACACCATCATGCCAAACTTGACTTTAAATGGAAGTGACAGAACTTTACTAGATACAACCAAACTTTACTACAATTTTGTTTCTAGCTAGTAATACTTTCCTATGCAGCTACTCCATTTTGATCAAGACATTCTTCTTTTTCTTCAATTCACATAAGAAGTGAAACTACTTTATGTATCTTGATAGTGGACCAAAAAACAGAAAAGCTTTAGATCACCAAATTTCAGTTGACCATATATTTCAGATTGTTTCATCAAATTCATGAAAATCAAAGTTAAATCCTTACCAGAACATTTCAGGCACAAGGCACCCGGTAGTTTTCAAGCATACTAGCTACTAACTACTGTTTTCTAAAACCACTGCTTTAAGTCTGCTGTTTGAAGAGTCAATAAAAAAAACCCCTAAAAATTATTTCACTAACCCTAGAGAGTGAGAATCAAGATTTCTTATAAAAGCCCAAACCTGGGTAATAAATCAGAGTTTGCTGCTTCAGGGGCTGCCTGTTTCTTCTTTTTTTTTTTTTGACAAATTAACAAGAAAATTGTTTTTTTTTTTTCTTTTTTTTACCCCAGACAAAAATAGTTCCAATTTTTTTCAGTAATGGCAACTTATGACTTTATATGCTAATCCCCTTACCTTAATACAATACAATCAGATGATGGCTAGGAAAATCAATAAGACTTTATGGGATTTGTGTATTTTTCCTAATAATAGTGTCTTGAAAGCTATAAGAACCAGCTAATAGTTTTAAGACGTTTTTGGCTGCAGGCTCTGTTATGTTTTTGTTTAAGATTTGATATTAAGATGATATTTTCTTGAACACATAATATTTTCTCAACACAATATGTACTCAAACATGCATTACATGAAAAAAATATGATTTTTACTTACACATTGTTTGTTCAATAATTTTAGAATCGGGACTTTCAACTTTATTACTCATGGATACAACTTGAATTTCATATTTCTCTCCTGAATCTAGATTCTTAATTTCACATGAGGTAGCATTTGCTATAACTGGAAGTAAAATCAAACTTAAAATACAAGAAAAAATGTTATAAGCATTTTATTTTTTCAAAAGAAGAGAAAAGTTAACTGCGTATAAAAGCAGATTATCCAGTTTATATAGCAAAGAAGAAAATGATTCAAATGATTATCATTAAGGTCTTGTATCACTCTTGAGAGTTTAACAAAAAATTTTAGTTCATGTTAAACACTCAACAACAGCTCAGTTAAACACTTAAGCAAACCTGAAAACAACCTTTTAAACTTAATCTAACAAAGTTGGCTTTGTTATTACTTCATTATTTGAAATCATTGTTTGAGAAAAATATCCACCGAAAGGGTTTAAAAAGCAACTTTTAAAATTCATTGAATTAATAAATGATGTAGCATTAAATTAGCAAAATTAAAGTCTCATTTGAATGTTTTCATTTTTTGGGCGGGAAAGAGAGAAGGGGGGGGGGGGATTTAACTATCGATATTTTGAATTCTTTTAAGTACATTTCATATATGTTAAATACAGAAAAAATATGTATACTAACCTACTTCTTTCCATACTATGCTTTTAGCAGGACGATAACGGACAATGTAATGATCAATAACAGATTCATTTGGAGAAATCCAAGTTAAAATCATAGTAGAATTACTAGCTTTTACAATCTGAACATTACTAGGAGGTCTTGGAGCTTGAAAAAAATGAAAAAGTATCATCAAAAAAGGTTATATAAGAATGATTCTTTGTGTATGATTATTTTAAATAATAAGTTGTTTATCATTTTGAATTGAATTACAATTTCAGACAGGGTGTCAATGATTTAAATCAATTGATTTAAATCAGTGATTTAAATCAATTGATTTTTTTAAAAAAATCATTGATTTAAATCACTTTTTATTTTAATCCTTAAAAAATTCTCTTGGAAAATCCCAATTTCATTATTTTTACCATTTTCTTTTAGAGCTTTGATTTCCATTTAAAAATGGAAAAGTAATCCTACTCATCCCCCCACCACAGATGCTGGAAGGTTGCAGTCCAAATAATATGTATGCACAAATAGTGCTTTTTGTTGTCTAATATGTGAAATAAAAAAAAATACATGCAAGTGCAGGACAGGTGATGCAAAGAGTGAATTGAGGGGGGAGGGACATGATAGAACGTGTGTGATATACTTTCAGTGAAAAGAAGAAACAAAAACAACCAAACAGAAGATGAATTTTCTATGCCATACATTAGCAACTGGGGGGGGGGGAGGCAGTCTTTATTAGTGGCTGAAATGGAACGTATTCCAGCTTTACAAAGCAAAATAAAGAGGGGGGTTGGGTTGAATGAATTGAGGATTGGGTTGAGCTTCCTGCCCCATTTGATTTTTATCCTAGCTAGTCCACAGGATTATTTTCAGATTGGCTCCTAACATTTTTTTCTGGGTTTCTTACTGGTGAAGCTTTACTTCAAAGGTGCTTTTGTATTTTTAAAAACTTAAAGGTAAGTTGTTCATAAATAAAAATTAATAACTGAAATTTCTAATTTTTTTTAAAAAAATAAAAAAAATCCGATTTAAATCAAAAAAATCTGATTTAAATAAAAAAAATCCGATTTTTTTGATTTTTGAAAAAAAAAAAATCATTGATTTTTTCACACCCTGATTTCAGAAGACAAATGAAAACATACTGAAGTTATCAATTTTTATCAAGTAATATAAAAAATCTAGGTTAACAAACTCAACCTAGAAGGATACTTTTGTAAAAGTCAAGAATTGCAGTATCTGTAAATCTTTATGTTCTGCTTTTTAAAAAAAACTACGAATTCATTATTTTTTTACGCATGCATAAAATAGGAATTATTAAGAAACTCACAAAAACAAAGTTTCATTCTCATTTTCAAGTACTTCAAGAACAATTGATCATATTGAAAAAATAATGAAAAACTTTGCCAACAGTACGCTACTGAGTGAATGACAAAAAGTGAGTTAAAAGATCAGTTCAGAGTTTTTGAATGTTTGTGTATCAATGCAAGGCACAAAAATAGAAAAACAAGAACATTTGGTTTTTATGAATGAGAAAAATTTTGCATTTAAAAAATTGCTTGAACACTAAAAAGCATCTGAGAAATTCAATAAAATAAATTAATCATGCAAAGGTTTCTCTGCCATGCTAATTGCTCCAAAAGTATTTAAGTTATAAACATAGGGCAAAGCTTTTATGTTTCTCTCAAACTAAAATTTTACAAGATTCAATATTTTAAGCATACTGCAATACTTTACTCATAATGGAAAAAAGTTTTCAGCAAGTAGAAAATAATGTTATCGAATTAAAACACATTAATTGGTTTTATTAATAGAAGATCCAGGAAAAGTTCAAGAAAACTATTAAAGTTTTCTACAAAGTTTTGTTTAAAAAGACATTTGCAAAATGAAAAAAATTGAAATTTCGATTTTGATTTCTATCTCATCTGAAAAATTATTATTTTTTCTTCATTATAAAAATATAAACTTTTAAAAGAAATAAATTTACAAGTATTAAATACTATAAAGCCTATAAATGATGGGTTACCGACCCATAACATAATGAACTTCAAATTTTTAAAACAATTCAAAATGAAATTTTTTAATTAAAGAAAATGTTTTTCATACTTGGGGTGCGTTTGTTAAAATAGGACAAAGAAAGTACTACATGCATGAAAATATTAGGATATGATGACACAGAACTTAAATTTCTGGTTTTAAAGATTTTTGAAGAATGAACCTTGGAGAATTCAGTATTCAAAATTGGTGCATATATTTGTTTCAACAATTTTTAAAGACACTATACAAGCATATTTTTGTTTTAAAATTTTGATATAAACTGTTAACTTCACATACATGAAGAAAAGGAATGAGAAGTGCGATGCGAAAGTAAATGCAAGAATTCAAAATAATAATAATAATAAACATTCAAAGCCATTGAAATAAAGGCAATGTTACCTAACAGCGTAATACATACAAATTCGTTTAAATATGGTATCAATAATGATATATTACAAAAGACTTAAATATTAACAGTTTAGAGGGCAAAAAATTATCAGGCACATTTAATCATAGCGTAAAGTAGTAGTTGACTGAGTAAGGAAAATAGGATACATACCAACAGTTTGGAAATAGGAATGAGGGTCACTTTCTAAGCCATAACTGACAGCGTAAACTTTGATTTCATAACTTGCTCCATGGAACAAATTATTTATACAAAGCCAATTATTTTTTGTTGTATTGGTCAAAACTTTTCCAGTGTCATTTCTCACCCAAACAACTGAATAAGAGTCCTGCCTGCTTGTAACATCAGATTTCCAAGATATATTCCATCCAAGTTCAATAGGTTCAAGCATTTCAATTACTGGAGAAGATGGTCCTAAGAAGTAAAGGAATTGCAAAAAGTAAAAAAAATGAGACACTCTCCAGTAAAACATTTTAGAGTTGTCAGATTTTTATAAAATATATCAAGAAACACAGGAATTTATTTATATTCAGGTTGAAAATAAATATTAAATTCGCATATAAATTGTGCTTCTGGGTGTATAACATTAAAGCACACCAATTTTTTAAATAATTATGGGGTTGGGGGGGGGGATTCAAAGGTTAGGAAAAAAATTTAATACTTCTTTTCAAGATCTGGATTCTTTTTATTTTATAAATAAAATAGAGTATCATTACATTGCAACTATGGAATGCTGTTTTTCTTCTACTAACTGGCTACTAACAGGTGACGATAGTGAAATTTATTAGAGCAATTGAACTTTTTGATACAGTAACATGTGGGACGCACATGAACATCAGATAAAACCCTTAGCTTTGAAGAATTTAAGGAAAAATAATAAATATTTTAAGGCATTTCAGGATACTTGATTATTGGATATTGTTGAGGAAGTGTTAAGATGAGTGCTGAACAAAACTAAGTTAAGGTAACATGTAATTCTTTTAATAATTAAAACATTCATAAAAAGCTAAGAATAGGAATATAAAATGCAGCAGGCAATTTTCGGTGACGCAAAGGTTCTCTATACTGGCATGTTTCTAAAAAATCGGCTTTTGTTTATACAGTAGGGTGGAGTGTAAAAAATCAAACTCTGATATAAGCTAAGTAATAGCGTGGAAAAGTTGTGTTTTGCATATATATTTCGTCATGCAATAGCATTTTTATAACAAAAAATATCTTGAGGGTCCGTTTTTGGTTTGAAATTGACCAATTTTGAATCAAAACTGATAAAAATCGCAATAATTGTATCAAATATAATAATTTTAAAAAAGTAAAGTAATAGTAAGGACAAAATGCCTTTAGTATAGATATTTTGTCATGCGAAAGCATTTTTACAACAAAAATTATCTCGAGGTTCTGCTTTTGCTTTGATATTGATCATTATTGTACCAAAATTAATAAAAATTGCAATAATTTGAATCAAAAATCAAAATTTTATTAAAGCTAAGTAATAGTGTGGAACAGTTGCCTCTTGTATGTATATTTCATCATTATGTATACTCCCAAATTGAAATTGAACATTACTGTATGAAAACTGATAAAAGTTGTATTGATTTCATCAAAAATCAAAAATTTTCAAATAGTATGTAATAGCACTAAAAAGTTGACTTTCTGTGGAAATTACATAATGAACATAAGTATTTAATTTCCAAAATACTCTAAAATGTTGCACATATGCCTAGAAATTATCCAATATGGCATGAAAATTGATTGACATTACAATAGTCTGCACTGAGAAAAATTTATTAGAAGTTATTTCTTTAAAAGTATTGGCTTTAATATAGATCAATTGTTATTGCTATGCACAAAAACTCACTATAGTTAAAGCATTTCTGACATAATGAAAGATAACTCGACTTTCTGCTTACCTTATGAACTTTGAACTAAATTGTGAATTTTTACATAAAATCAGTGATGTGAGTCGAAAGTATTCCCATTGGGAAGGAATTCAAACAATGGGAATATTTTCCGAACCATTTTAACTTCCCAAAAATCAGTATTTTATGGGACTTTCAAAGTTTTTTACCCTTTAAGCAAACTTTTGCTTATTCAGAATTTAAGTGCATAAAATTATACCTATTGGTGAAATAGACAAAGCTATTATAAGTCTACGATTATGGTGGAAGGGGTTCAAAGGTACCTGGGGCTAAAAAAAATAATCAAAATGTATTTTAGAACACATAATGCCAATGAGTAGCATTTAATCACAACAAAACTCACTGGTAGCTTGATATACAGTAGCTGGTTCACTTTGTATCCCTCGACTAAGAGCCACAACACTAATGGAATAATTCCTTCCAGGAAGTAGATCACTGAGTTGATAGAAAGTTTCATGGACAACTTGAGGAATACCATCCCCGTTATATGCTTCCAGTTCATGATTGCTCACCTGTAAGAGTAATAAAAGCATTTTGCAAAGAGTTTTGCATTTGAAGGGCTCAAACTTTTCAATTTATTTTGCAACAAAAAATTATGTCCACATTCAGTCAGTAATCAGGAAGGGAAGGGGGTAGGGTAACTTTGGGGTTAAATATTTCACTTTTAAATAATCCATTTATTTATTTTTTTAAAAAAATGATGATCTGATTTGAAAATCATTTTGCACACCTACAAGTACTCTAAATATAATTCACTTCTGATAAAAATAGAAGTAAATAAATGTACCTATTATCAAAATGAAGAATATATGACCTCATCTGATATTAACTGATTAAGAATTTCAAGAATCAGCAGCATTGGATTTTGCTAAGTCTATAAGATGTGTAAACATATTTTTTACCAAAAATGAAAGCAAAATTGTGCATACTAAGAAGGTAGAGAGAAGTATAAATAAAAAGCTCTGCATGGTTAAAGATTATATGAAGAGCCAGGACAAAAGATAAACTTTTTTCCTGCAACTCACAATGGTTTAAATCTTCCTGAGTTTAAAAATTATGCAAACTTGGTGTAGCTGAACAATTCTACTCTGCCTTTCTTTCACATTTTCATTGAAGGAAAAAAATCCTTGTGTTTAACTCTACATCAATTGAAAATGGAATCTTTAATAAATGCATGCTGAAAAATCTGTATGTAACATATGAAAACCGCATAAGTTAGTACTCACAAAATAAGAATCTTGTAAGCTATTGTTATGTGGCTGCCAATGAACACGAATTTCTCCAGCTTCAACAGCAGTCGAGTTGAGATCAACAACAGGAAGTGGCCCTAAAAGACAAATTGAAAACTGGATTACATTAAAATTTACTACATGAATGTTAATATTTAAAGCACAAAACTAATCAGTTTAGTAAGCAGATCTTTAATATACCAGAAGTGAATTGAATGTTTTAACTGCATAATTTCAGCTTTTGCACTTTGGTGAAAAAACTAACATTAAAAAGATATGCAACAATACCTAGTAGAGATGCAGATACCAATTAAAGATGCACCAATAAGTGAAATGGTCAATTATTGACTATTTGGTAGCTGATAATTGGCAGAGCCAATTTATCAGCATGCTGATGATTTTAATAAAATAAAAACAATTCTCAATCACAATTTTATTTTATTTTCTTTTTACAATTTTGACTTTAGAAATATTTAACAGCTGATTTCTTAGAGATGATTTACTTTTTTGTTTTCTTCTTTAATGCTTCAAAATTTTGTTCAATTTCTGTGAGCCACTATTCATATTATTTTTTATCATTAACATAGATACATTATGTCAACTAGACATAAGAGTTCTAATACTTAGTTAGTAGCCATCCAAGTAAAAGAAAACCTTCAAAACAATTTCTGCATACTATCAAATTTTGCCATTACAAGGTTTGATTAAACTTTAATAATTAAAAGAACAAATTTAGACATTTGAATAACTTTGAAATTGATTTAGTATATAAGACCCTTCTTAATACACTGAAGTGACAAAAGTCATGGGATAGCAATATGCAAATTTTCAGATGGCAGTAGCATCGCATAGAACAGGTATAAATGCGCAGTGCTTTTACAGAGCTTTCATTTCTGTTCAAGTTATTCATGTGAAGAGGTTTTAACGTGATGATGACCGCACGACGTGAATTAACAGACTTTGAAAGCGGAATGTTAGTTGGAGCTAGACGCATGGGTCATGCCATTTCGGAAATCGTTAGAGAATTCAACATTCCCAGATCCACTGTGTCAAGAGTGTGCCGAGAGTATGAAATTTCAGGCATAACATCCCACCATGGACAGCGCAGTGGTCGACCGCCTGCACTTAAAGATCGAGACCGGCGACGTCTGCAAAGAGTCGTAAATTCTAACAGACAAGCAACACTGCGTCAAATAGCCGTAGAAATCAATGTGGGACGTACAATGGACGTGTCTGCTAGAACTGTGCGGAGAAATTTGGATTTCTTGGGCTATTCCAGCAGAAGACCGACTCGAGTGCCTTTACTGACAGAACGTCATCGCTTGCAGCGACTCTCGTGGGCACGTGAGCATATCGGTTGGTCCCTAGATGAATGGAAAACCGTGGCCTGGTCCGATGAGTCACGATTTCAGCTGGTAAGAGCTGATGGTAGGGTTCGAGTGTGGCGCAGACCCCACGAAGCTATGGACCCAAACTGTCAGCAAGGCACTGTTCAAGCTGGTGGTGGCTCCGTAATGGTGTGGGCTGTTTTTTCATGGCATGGACTTGGTCCTCTAGTGCGACTGGACCGAACATTGACTGGAAATGCTTATGTGCAGCTACTTGGAGATCACTTGCAGCCATTCATGGACTTCATGTACCCAAACAACGATGGGATTTTTATGGATGACAATGCGCCATGTCACCGGGCCACAACTGTTCGCAATTGGTTTGAAGAAAATTCTGGACAATTCCAACGAATGATTTGGCCACCTAGATCGCCCGACATGAATCCCATTGAGCATTTATGGGACACCATCGAGAGGTCTGTTCGTGCCCAAAATCCTGCCCCATCAACGCTTTCACAATTATGGACGTCTATCGAGACAGCATGGCTCAATATTCCTGCAGAAGACTTCCAACGACTTGTTGAGTCCATGCCACGTCGAGTTGTTGCACTTCGCCGGGCAAAAGGAGGGCCGACACGATATTAAGAGGTATCCCATGACTTTTGTCACTTCAGTGTATTAAATGTTAAACTTTAATAGTTTATATTCATTACAAAATTACAATGAGTTAATATCCTGCATTATCCACTTGTATTAAAAGTACAAAAGGTCCATTCCAAAAATATCAGTTACTGATAGATTCCACTGTATGTTTAAGGGGAAGTTGATTATGTTGCCATTAGAATGAGATTACATTAAGGTTACTAATTGACTGCTTCATAGAAAAACATCCTACCTTGAAAAATAAACAAGTCAATAAAAAAAGCACATACTTGTGGTGATGTTAACTCCAGCTGGCCAACTTGCAACATTACCACTAACTGTTTTAACAATCACTTCATAAGTTTTTCCAGGGTCCAGATTTTCGTCAAAATGAGCAACATGAGCTTCTGTACGGCCAATGGTTTGCCTAACACTGTTTCGAATTCCTAATGCTACTTGATACCTATCAAATTCAGAAAGTGTTTTTGGAGGAGCCCAAATAGCATCAAAAGAATATGCTGTCAAAGTATTTTTATTATATGTGACATTGGTTGGTGGCAAAGGAACTGGAAAAAAAGAAAACATTAACATAATTACTATTTCTAGGCATGACGGTAACAAGACACAAATTTAAAAAGTATAAAACAAATATTTTAAACCATTTCACAACAATTAGGGTTGCCACTCAAATTTTTCTTTAAAATTTGAGTTAAAACTTACTTACTACTAAAGTAAACTAAAGCTAAAACTTTACTACTAGCTAAAACTTTACTACTAAAGTAAAATTTGCT
The DNA here is from genome assembly GCA_038373865.1 of Uloborus plumipes. Lineage (NCBI taxonomy): Eukaryota > Metazoa > Arthropoda > Arachnida > Araneae > Uloboridae > Uloborus > Uloborus plumipes. Next base: position 17,869 of record JAXGGA010003532.1, on the reverse strand, counting down.
TTAGTAGCCTAAAATTCAAAAAATAGTCTCCTAAATAGTCTCCTCAGAGGAATAATTAAGTTGCTTTTTTATGCATGTAGTTGCATTTTCAATCAATTTTTAAAAGTTTCGAACTCAAAAATACATTGTGCAATATAACCACACAACATAAAAAAATATGACTACATTTACAGAAAATAACAACGTTACAAAGCACAAATGAGCAGGGATCAGCATTGTAACATTGTTATTTTCTGTACATCTTTAGCACAAAGGTATTTGTAAACTTTATAACTACATTTATTAAGCGCAAAATCAAAACTTTATTTCCGAGATTTGACATTTCAACGAGATTTAACATTTCAACGCATGTTTAGTGGAACTTGTGCTTCAAAAACGTAAGTTAATTTTCTAGCTCTTTTATAATCACCACAAATAAACACCACAAAAAAAGAAGACAAATTATAAAAACAGAAAAGAGAATTCATAAATTAAAAAAAGTAGTCTTACCCTATATCAGTTGGTTATGTTTTAAATTACAGTTACTCATCAAATTTAAAAAAGAAATCCATCCCACATGTTTTGATTTTTTGTTATTTCTTTTCTTAAAATTTTACAAACAGTAGACATACGCTATAAATTTTTGCCTTGGGTGTCACCCGCGCTAGCTACCGCCACTGCCTATATATACTCAATTAAAAATATACATATTGTTTGAATTCTATCATATCAAGAACTAAAGCAAAATGAAAGCTGAAATCCTGTACAAATAAACAATCCTTTCCCCAAAAAAACTGAATTAAAAATGACTAAAAATAGTTCTTTTTTTTAAAGAAAGAAAGGAAAAACGTGTTAATAATAATATAGGTACAGTCGAACCTCCATATATCAAAGTAGCAAATTGTCGGAAAAAAATTCGATATATAGAAAGGACTTTAGTTTTTTGAAAATTACTCCGGAAACATTGAAATTAAAGCAAAATTTCACACATGAAACTCCATTACTAATATATACGCTAATCATATTTGATGAAAGTTAAGAATTAAAAATGAACTAATATGAAAAATTTAATGAATATTATACATACTTATTGAAAAACAGTAATCCAAAGAGTAGTTGCAATGATCACATTCTTTTAAAAAAACTGCGAATATCTTGCTGAACAGCCTGTTTTACAGAAAGTTCATCAAAAAACTGTTCACATTTATTCAGTCCACTAAACACTCCATCAGGAACATTTTCCGCGAATTGCAGCCCCCGGCGTATTGTTTCAAATGCTTCTTGCATTTCTTTTTTTGACGGTCTTTTCTTTTTTAGAAACTGGTTTTGCTACAGGACAGGTTGCATCTAAAATTCGAAAACGACGGGGGAGGGGATAATCCAAGAATTCCAGAATGGACAAACAACGTGTTTGTCCACTCCAGGGGTCCACACTTTATCTACAGCTGACAGTGGGGTTTGCAGTGACCTTTTCTGACCTTCCCTTTTCTCCTGACTTTCATCTTTCGTGAGGTAAAATGTCTAAAAGCGGAATAAAATCTCCAATTACGCTTCCAAAAAAAATTCGATATATGGAGATTTTTTCGATATATAGAAACAGTTTTTCTATGTAATGAACATGTGAATTTGCTAGAAGTTCGATATATGGAAGTTTGATATATGGAGGTTCGACTGTACTTTAAAATAGCACATTATTAAAAAAAAAAAAACAAGTTGACGTATACATTGTATATCTTTATCTCTGCAAAAATGCCAAGTTCAAAATATTGAATAAAAAATAAGGAATTATTTTCGTGGAAATACAAAATCAATAGCTTAAAACTGAAAATCAAAATAAATTATTCTTAGATAACAAAGATAAAATACTATCCACAATTCAAATAAATCCAAAAACTTAACAGGATGCAAAAAGAATGAAATCTCAAGCATTAATGTTTGGTGAAGTAAGTGTCCATCCATTTATAAGCAAATAGTTTCGAAAATAAGTTGTGAAAACTGAAAAAACTTGAATTGAAGCACAAGAGATCATTAATATTGATACTAAAATTTTGGAGCTGAAATCATGAATAGAGCTATTTATTTTATTATTTTTTTTTTGGTCTTATCCATTATTTTCGATCTTGATGCTGTTATTATTACTAAGTTTCTCATTAAAATGAGCCAAAGCTTAACTTTATTAACAATTTGTTATTTTTAAAGAAACGTTTTTTTTCGAATGTAAACTTTAAAAAACAGGACAACTAAGTTAAATTACCCCTGAAATTACTGATTAAAAAATAAGGAAATAAGTGCACAGTTTAATTAAATATTCTCCCAAAAATACAAAGTTAATAGCTTAAAACATGGAAAATAAAAAAATGAAGAAATAATTGAAATGAAAATCAAAATTAACAACTCTTAGATAGCATAATTCAAAACATCACTCAAATTTTAAACAAATTCAAATTCTAACAGGATGCAAAAAGATTTGAAATCACAAACACGGCATGCGGGGCGAAGCACATGCTCTGTTCACGTATGTACAAGTTTCAAAAACACAAAAAAAAAAATTTAAATACCTAATCTGAATTAAAGCACAACAGATCAACATTGATATTAAAACCTTGGAGCTTAAATCAGAATTTAGCTTTTTTTGTCTCATCCATTATTTTCGATTTTGATGCTGATACTATTACTAAGTTTCTCATTAAAATGAGCCAAAGCTTAACATTTTTTTTTTCGAATGCAAACAAAAAAAAAACAGGACAACTAAGTTAAATTACCCTTGAAAATACTGATTAAAAATAAGGAAATAAGTGCACAGTCAAATTAAATATTCTCCCAAAAATACAAAATGAATAGCTTAAAAACGGAAGATAAAAAAAATGAAGAAATAATTGAAATGAAAATCAAAATTAACAACTCTTAGATAGCAAAATTGAAACCATTATTCAAATTTCAAACAAATTCAAATTCTAACAGGATGCAAAAAGATTTGAAATCACAAACACGGCATGCATTTTTGGGCGAATGCACTTTTGGGGGATTTTGAATTCATCCATCGTAGCTCCACGTGCTATTCGTGGGGGATCGCTATTGGCCGATAAATATAGTGCATCTTTCCTTTCCACCCCCTTCTGCATTTGAATTCTTTTGAATTCCTCCATCGTAGCTCAATCTGCTAATCGGGGGGGATCGCTATTTGCCGAAAAATAAAATGAATGATGTAATCTGTGACGTATGAGAATGCAGTTGATGCGTTCAAATCGTTCTATTATTTTTCCCCTGAAATTAACAAAATTCGAAAAAAAAGTCGCAAATTATTGCAAAAAGTAGCCAAATTTTACAAAATAGTCGTTTTTGGCCGTTTTTTGATCAAAAAAGTCGCCATAGTCGCCTTTAGTCAAAAATAGTCGCAATAGTTACCTTTTTAGTCGCCAGTGGCAACACTAAACAATCCAGTAACTTAACAACTAAGCAAGAAAATTTTAGCATAAAACACAATGCCTCAAAATTGGAAAAGTCCACAGAGCTTTTTTTTTTAAAACATTGATATATTCAAATACAGATTTTAAAGAAATCGTCAAATATACAATAACAGTGATGCTCAACCTTTGGCCGATTGCAGACAGAAGAGCTTGTGTAAATGGCCAGGTAAAGGCAGTTACAAACATCTAAAGTTGTGATAAAAATTAATTTTATTGAAGGACACTCTAAAATGCAACAGCTTTATCCAGATAAAGATTTTGTTAGACAAACTTAGCAACATTACCAAAGAAACATACAACATTAATTCATATGCTGTGGTCTAAGAGAAAAAAATATTGATCACTACTGACATACACCATGCATACTTATTAACTCAGAAATCTGTATAGGTAAGCGTAAGAAATTTAATAGTAACCAAAAACAATAAGGGCTCATAATCCTTAAGGCTCTGTGCTTCTCAAACATTGATGCCATCTCCTCCCTCTCCATCATATGTGATCAATACAATTGGCACAATCAGAATTTCAGGCAGAACATGGTTATTAATAATTTTTTATCAATATTTCATCAATAATTTCACACACAAATTTATTACTACTATACATAACTTTATTTTGAACCACAAATCAAGTCACTTTCGATATTTTGACTTTATGTACGTTAATGCTGAAGTACAAATTGAAAGATATGTTCATGAAAATTGTACTAACAAACTCAAAGCTTCCAAAGCAACTTGGGCATAAATATGAAAATAGCTCAACCAAAATATATCCACATTCGCGTCCACATGCTCTGTGTTTGCATGAAAATCATAATTTTGGTTAATTTCCAGGGTCTGAATGTGATCAAGAAATATATCCACCACAATTTTAAACAACATCTCTGGTCCATTGAAACCTCCACTTTTCTGAAGTAATGTCAAAGAATATTTATTATGTAAATACAACATGTGACCATAAAATTGAGTAAAACAAAATTAGTTTTATTTAATTCGTTATTCTTTCACATCCTAAGACCTCCCTTGAAATTTTTCTATACCCCAGGTCAAGAACCACTGCTTTACACAATTCAAATGTTACCTGACTTAGGTTTCAGAGACTTTCCCGATTATTCCAGGTTTTTCCTGTTTTCTAGTTGAATGACCACACAGGATGTTTACTGGTATGAAAAGACAGTGACTATCTGTTATTATTCTCCCCTATCAATATTACTTATTTTTGTTAAGTCTATTGAAGGTTAAATTCAAAAAAATAAAACTTTTAATATGTGTTCTGATTCACCCCTATCAGTTGTGTCAATCAAAACACCTCTAAAATATTATATATACAAATAAAGAATTTTCAACATGTATTGTCTTTGCTTAGAATGTCAATATCTGAAAACAAAAGTATTTTTTAACCTGAGATAAAAGATACATTGTGCACACTGGAATAACTCAATGACTTGTGGAAAATTTCTCAGAAGACTTAAACTCATCATTCTTAGGGCATGTGTTTTATTGCCCGACTGAGCTAAAATTTTGCATACATTATTAGAAGAAAAAAAAAGCATAAAAATGAGGACCACCCTAATGAACATCTGCAAATACAAGTATAATATATTACTTTATACACACACATAAATGAACTTTTAATCACTTAGTAAGATATAGTGTATGAAAGGAAAAAAAAAACAAAGTTAGAGGAATATGAGAAAGTTATAAAACTTTTTTAAGTGATAACAGGCAATAATATGATAAAAAAATGGTATTAAAACTCAATATTATTATCACACTTCAGTATAAACTATATAAAAAAACATCTTACCTGTTCTGTATTGAGCTTCAGTCGGCTCACTGATTTGGTTGTTGCTAACTGTTTGTACTGATATGTTATAAGCTCTGCCAGGCACAAGTCCATAGAAAGCAGCTTGAGCAGGACCAGGGGGTTCTCCTTCTTTTTCCACAAATAATACAGACTGTACAGCATCTTCAGGTGAAATGCTAACACGATATTGATCAAAGATTCCAGATGGATAAGGAGGCTGCCACAGCACAAGAAGTGTAGTTTCATTTCGGAACCAAACAATGAAGCGACCAGGTGTATTGGGTTCTGTGACAGAAAATAAAATATGAAGTAAACATAAGAAAAACATAAAACATAAATAACTGTAAAATCCAGTTATATAGTAAGAATATTTTGATATTAAACATGCAACCCCTAAATATAAATATATTTCACTTAACTTTTGCCCAAATCATTCGGTGTATATAGTGGCAAAGAATAATAGGGTAAGATGAATAAAAATAAAGTTTTTCTTCTATAGACATTATTTATATCCGAATTTTCGTCAATATCACGAAATTTGAAAGTGTCTTCGTAATCCCCCAAGTATAAATATATTTCACCAAAATTTTGCCTAAATAATCATTGTCATAGTGGCGCAAAATGAGAGGTTAAGACCAAAAAAAAAAAAAAAATACAAAGTTAATTTTTTTCCATACATTTCTGAAGCACCCTAATATGTACATATATATAATAGGGTGGAGCGAAAAAAACAAAGTTTTTATTTTCGAATCGTAATAGTGCGGAAAAGTTGCGATTGGTGAAGACTTACAAAACAAAACAAAAATTTTTGAAATCTGATAATATCTTCCGTTCCCGCAACGAGCCTGAAATTTTAAAAAAATGAAAATTTTCATGTGTTTTTAAAATTTTAGTTTCAATGTTTTATTTTAATGCTCTGGGACGGAAAAGTTGCTATTGGTGAAGCCTTTTGAAATTTTAAAAAATATATTGAGATCAAATAATACCTTCTGATCCAGGAGCAAGTCAGAAAAACCAAAAATTCAAAACATTCAGCTTTTTTAGGGGGGATTAAAAAATCTCTCGTTTTTTTTTTCTCTTCTTTCTTACCCGGTACCATAGCGTAAAGAATTTTGAAAATAATTATATTAGTCTTAAACATTAATTTTTTTCTTGATTTTTTAGGTATCTTCTAAACATGCAAAACTATCATTCTTTACAGCAATGAAACATTTTTAAATAATAGAAAATTATAAAATATTTTTCAAAATTTCTACAATCCAGCACAAAAACCTACTAAATAAAACACCCACGCTCAAAATAAACGCTAATTTTAATCACTAAACTATAAACAATTTTATTACCTAACTAATTATATACAATTTCTTAACCGTCTTTTGCAGTCTGTGCCTTCTATAAACTGTTACCTAACCTAACTGACTACCCACAGAATCCTTTAACATTAATTTAATTAAAAACTAATTTTTGTTTAGTCTTTAAAATTAAACCTAGTTAGGTTAAGTAGTGTATAGAATGAGACTGCAAAGGGCAATTAAAAATTAAGAAACTAACATATAATGAGGTACGTATTAAAATAGTTTATCGTTTAGAGATAAAAAATATTGTTCATCTTATGAGTGAGTGTTTTGTTCAGTGGATTTTTGTACTGAAAAAGAGGAACAAATTTAATTAATAGGTTTGGGTAAGAAGTTGTACGTAAATATTATGTATTAAATGTCGGTTTTGTTTTTTGTTTAAAAATAATATTGTGTATGAAAAATTAGAAATCAACAAAATCTATTTTTTTTTTGTCTTCTAAACTAATAAATTCATTATATTTATGGCTTTTACATCAAATGTGTTCCAAAATCATCACAGAAATGCTCTACAGTAATCTTTTAAGCACAAGTTTCTCTTCAATCGTGTTTCAAATGTTCAGTTTTCATGATAACATGTTTTAATATTTTTTGCATAAAACTAATGGGGGTGTGTGGGGCAGGCCTTCCCCGAAGTGCCCTCTCCTTGTCAAATGCTATCCAATATTTAATTTTTGTTACACATTGCCCCACTTTGCTTGGAACTGTGTTACTGTAGGAACCAACATAACCTTAAAGCAACTAAAAAGCAAAAAATAATAGATAACATTGGCATAAAATTTTTTATCCATGCCTATTGATTAAATTTGTTGAACTTTTTCAGTACAAAGATCTACTGAAAAAAATACTCACTCATAAGAATATTTTTTATCTCTAAACGATAAACTATTTTAATACCTACCTCATTATATGTTAGTTTCTTAATTTTTATTTGCCTTTTGCAGTCTCATTCTATACACTACCTAACCTAACTAGGTTTAATTTTAAAGACCGAACAAAAATTAGTTTTTAATTAAATTAATGTTAAAGGATTCTGTGGGTAGTCAGTCAGGTTAGGTAACAGTTTCTATTATTTGAAAATGTTTCATTGTTGAAAAGAATGGTAGTTTTGCATGTTTAGAAGATACCTAAAAAATCAAGATAAAAATTGATGTTTAAGAGTAATGTAGCGCTTTTTAAAATTCTTTACGCTATGATACCGGGTAAAAAAGAAGAAAAAATAATGAGAACAGTTTTTAAAACTTTTTTTAATCCCCCCCAAAAAAGCTGAAAATGTCCAATTTTTTGGTTTTTCTTTCTTGTTCTTGGATCAGAAGGTATTTTTCGATCTCAATATATTTTTTTAAATTTCAGAAGACTTCACCAATCGTAACTTTTCCGTCCCAGAGTATTAAAATAAAACATTGAAACAAAAATTTTAAGAAATCGCTAAAAACACATGAAAATTTTCATTTTTTCAAAACTTCAGGCTCGTTGCGGGAACGGAAGATATTATCCGATTTCAAAAATTTTTGTTTTGTTTTGTAAGTATTCACCAATCGCAACTTTTCCGTACTATTACGATTCGAAAATAAAAACTTCGTTTTTTTCGCTCCACCCTAATATATAAACATATATATATATATGTATACATATATATATGTATTGCCTTAACTGCTTTCACAAAAAAGAATTAGTCCTGTATTAAGTGGCTGCTTATAATCAAAACAGTGGCTTAAAAATCAATTGGGGCTTGGCCACTAAAAACAATTTGAACTTTTAAGTTGATCAATAACCATTTCATACTCTGATTGCAACGGGAAATACACAGGAGGGAATCATAGCGTATTCACTTCTAGCACACACATCTGTACATGCATTTCAAACAGAATTGAAAGCTGTAAATAATCAGTAAAAATTATCAGTAGAAAAAGTTTGAACAGATTGTAAGAGGAATTTTCTTTTCCAATAAAAATGTCAGTTAAAATAATGAAAATTTTAGAATACGGGTCATTCTATGTGAAATAAGCAAAAAAGAGAAAAAAATGATGGCCGCATGGTAATAGATTTTATGAAATTTGGTATACAGGTTCATTTTATGCATATATAGAAATATCTAAAATAGTTTGGATAAATATTTCTTATTTTAGTCGTTACATGCAAGTGAAACTAGGCATTCTTGAGCATCATCCGCACAAATGCTAAATGTTGCATGTTAGAAGCCTTATATTTTATTACTTATGTCAAGTAAACAAAAAAGTTTTATATTGCCGTAATCTATGGAATAAGGTTATTTATCAGTCTCCCATTTACTAGTTTTATTGCAATAGTTAATTTTTTACTAAGTTGTAAAAACTGAAAATAACACAGTTCTCTAAAAAATTAAGCATTTTATTTTTTATTCTCAAGTTTTAAAGAATGCATTAACATTCGCTTACATTAATACCCAGAAAAGTTCCAAGTATCATAAAACAAATACCTTACTTTTGGAGTTATATTTAAACTCCTTTGTCTGCAAAATCAGCTTTAAAGTTAGAGACATTTTGTAAAATGACGATTTTCCCCTTTGTTTAGGCACAAACACTTAAATGACGGACACTTCGGATAACTCAAATTTTAAAAAAATGTAGGGCATTATGTCTACTATTAGCTTCGAAAGTCATAAAAGTGCCTTTTTGAGTCACAAGTTTGGAAAAAAAATCACAATAGCAGCATTCTATTGGATCCTTCCATGTGAAATGAGCAAAATGAGAAAAAATAGTGGCAGCATAGTAGTAGATTTTTATACAATTTGGTACACAGGTTCATTTTGTGCATATACAGGGTGTTCCAAGTTAACCTTCATGACCTCTATTTCCTCAACCGTTCGTCCTAGATGTATACTTCCATTTGCAAAATTGCTCGAAATGAGGAGGAGAGTTAAGATATGGAAAGTTTGAAGCGAAAAAAATAATTGGTTAAGAAATAAAAAAAAATAACTCTTTATAGGGGCTCCAAGCCCCAAACTTATATTTAGGGAAATAATCTCCATTGAAAAATAATACTAACACAAAAAAATGACATTTGTGCGATCAAAATCCATGGAGAAATGAAACATGAAACTTTACGACTTATACCACTTTACACTAGCGTTATTTTAGGTGATTTTGGGGGCCATATACACGCGAAATTCGCACCATTCAGAGTTCTTTAACAACAAAATATTCTTTATTTTCCTGAAATATATTTAACTGTAAAAGTTAACATGGGAATTAAAATCCAAAAAAAATTGAATAAGAAAGAATGAAAATGTCTTGCTGAATATAAATTTTCCGACTGTATAGTGATTGCTTGAAATAACGTAATCCTTTCACTGCAGAGTAAAATCTGCTTAACTAGATGCATTTCGTTAAGGCTTGAAGTTACGATGTACACTACGGAACAGTATGTAGAAATGGTGTTGCTTTATGGACAATGTAATCGCAATGTATATTATTTCTTAGATTCTACATATTCCGTGTGTTTAATATCTTTGTATAAAATTGTATAATAATTTACCTTGTCTTGTTATGTTTTGTTGCTTGTATCATCTGCATTTATTTTTGAATACAATGAGAAGCGAATGTTTTCTGACATGGACGAAACAATTTTCATTATCGTCCCTAATCTAAAAGCTCGTTATTCCTCTGGCAGGGCAAAAATTTTCTTTTGTCAATTTGTTTACGGGCCCTGCGCATTTAACTCTAATATCTCCGCAAATTTTGATCGCACAAATGTCATTTTTTTGTGTTAGTAATTTTTTTCAATGGAGATTCTTTCCCTAAATATAAGTTTGGGGACCCGGAGTCCCTATAAAAAGTTAGATTTCGTATTTTTTGACTGAATTATTTTTTCGATTCAAACTTTCAATATTTTGACTCTCTAACCCCATTTTGAGCAAATTTGCAATTGGAAGTATGCATCTAGGACGAACGGTTGAGGAATTAGAGGTCATGACAGTTGACTTGGAACACCCTGTATAAAACTATCTAAAAGGTTTTGGCTTAAAATTTTCTATTTTAGGAGTTACATGCAATTCAAAATTGGCTCACTTGAGCATCCTTCACACAAATGATAAATGTTGTACTTTTGAACCCTTGTATTTTAGTAAATGCAAACATAAAAGCTCCATATATTTCAAATTTTTGGAGTAAGGCAATTTATCGGTTTGCTGTAACTTTTTAAAAGTCATGATAGTTAACTGTTAACTGAACAGTAAAAACCTAAAATATTTCATTTTCAACAAAATTGGAGGTTTTCATTATTTTTCCCACACAAAAAGGAATTCAGTTGCATGATTTAAATTAATTCCCAACAATGTGTTCACTTTCACAGAAATAATACTTTAATTTTTGAAGCTGTATTTTAATTCCTTTGTTTTCAAAATATTTTGTTTTGAACTTTATATTTCGTAAAACGATGATTTTTGCCTTCAAGTAGGCACAAAAATTTATATGAAGAACACTTTTTTGAAATTGCTCCAATTTTGCAAGGATATAGGATATTATGTCTACTTTTTGCTTGAAGAAGCTCGATAGCACCTTTTTGATTTCTTAGCTTTGTAATAAATGGACAGAAACAACATTTTCTTCGTATTTTATGTGAAGCTCAAGGAATTCAAAGGACCAGATGAACAACAAAATTTAGCAAAAACAAGTGACTTTAGCATTAATTTCAATTTCTAAAAAATGTGCAGGTATGATGTGGAACTAAGGGGGAAAATCTTGCGGATAAAAGTTATAACTAAAGAAATACAAATAATAATATAATCAATAAATGGATGAAATAAGTTTTTTTTCTTTCTAATTTTCATTCTGCCCAAAAAGTTTCTTTTAATCTCCGTTAAGATTTGCTCAGATACTGAAATGACAGGTTTTATCGCAAGTACCCTGCTATTCTTTCTCCACATCACGGGTGGAGATTGCTAAAAAAAGCAACTTTTACTTGTACAATTAAACATAATTATTCATACTGGAATGTAATATACTTTGCAACAATGTGGAAAGGCTTCAGCAAATACTTCATAAACACTATTTCAAGAAAAGAAAACACGAAAGAAATGATTAAGTCTTTCTAAACTTACAATAAATGGTTTCATTTATGAAATTTTACCTGAATTCAAGTTATTCTAATGCCAAAAACACGCAGAAAGGCACTTATTAAAATTTGATATTAAATAAAACACACTTCAACATGCTCCGTAAAAAAAATTGAGTAAATTAGGGGCATTCCCTTTTGTTCAAACTAGCATCTTAAAAAGTGGAAAAAATTAAAATTTTGATAAATTAAAATTTTTTCAAGTATGATTTCATCATTTTAAAATTTGACACCAATTTTTAACTTAGCCCAGGTAATTAGTAATAGATAGTTTTACGCTCTGTATTGCTTTTTTTCTTATTTTTTTTATTAAAACAGCTAGCAGAATAGTTTGAAATCTGAAGTAAATTGAACAGATTTCAATCTTTGTTAATATCTCAGACTTAATGAAAGCTCCAAATAAATTTAACTTTCATCTTTCCTGATAGAGATTTTACCAGAGAATGTGAAAATATTTATTTTTTAAATGTATATTTATAACTTACAGAGTTATAGAGTCGCAAACTGGCTGTCATGAACTCTGAAAATTTAGACTTAGCTTAAGCCTTAATTTCTGATGTCAATAGCAAAGCAAACAGTTTTTAAACTTTCATACTTTGTATTTCCTCATAGATACGCGTGATTTACCCTAATAAAAACTTCATTAAAATTTGTGACATGTGAGCCACAGCCGATTTGCTCATTTCACATGGAATGACCCATATTAAGGACAAAGTTTCACAGAATAAAAGTTAGGATTTTTTTAAATTGGAATTTCAGGAAACTTAGGATAACTCTGGCCCCTGAATTTCCGTTTGAACACACAATTTGACACAACTAAGATTTCAGATAACATTTTGACTAGATTCCACACAAAAATAGAAAGTTACACATACTAGTGGTAAAATTAGAAGATATAAAAACCGAAGATTCTTTATCTTGATATAAAGTAGATAGCTGCACTTCATACGATGCTCCAGGCGTTAAGTCTTGAAGTGTAAAAGATAAAGTGTCCTCAGGAAGTTCAAAGGTCCTGGGACTGAGATCATCTTGAGAAAAAATTGACAATCTGAAACCTGTATAACCACCAGTAACAGGAGGCTCCCATAGAAGCTCTACAATTTTTCCTGTCTGAACACCAACTGACAAATTGCTTGGAGGATCTGGTTCTAAAACATATTATTTAAAATTAATGCAGCGCAGCACATTTTCAATGATAAATATTAATAAATGAGCAAAATGAGATATTGTGTCACACAATAAATTGCATTAATTAAAAGTAAATAAATAAATAAACATGGAATCATTTAAGCTTATCAATCTAAAATTATAAAATTAGATTATTATTAAAACATAAAATGACATTTTTATGATGCTTTTTACACAATAAATGTTAAATGATATTGCACAACTCATGGTTTCAAAATGAAACTCGTAATTAAAATTTTGTTTCGTAAACCATGCAATGTGCATTATAAGGATAAGAAAAAATTTACTAGCTGGAATTGATAGGTTATGAGTAATCGAATTATTTATAACTCTTTTCTTCGCATACCATGGTGTGATGGAAAGAGAACTGAAAATTATATTTTTCTTATTAATCAGTGCAATTAAAGGATGAAATCAAGACAATAGAAAGTAGAAGAAAGTTAAATACAGCTTAAAATAGATATAATGTATGTATGTATAGATGTAATGTATATGTGGTAAGGCCTCATATGATTATGAAGGTGATACACATATGGTCAACTAAATGTCAAAAAAGTATTAACACTCAATTCCATACAGCCTCAAAAGATGCGAACAACGCTGATAAAAGTATTTTTTAAAGAAAAGCAGAGAGGCCGTAAACAATAAAGAAGGAGATTCAACTCCTCTTTCCCCTTATGAGAAACATTAGTCTCCTCTAATTTTAAATTATTTCTTTGCATCATAAATTATCATTCGGAAAAAAACCTTTCATTTCTTTTTCTTTCTTTAAATATGAAGTGGTTAAAAAGATATATCAGATAGTTGTATGTAAAGCTATCCTCCAATATTATAGCTATAACTAGATGACACTTTGATTGGATTGCTCTGGTGGCAGCAAATGGTGTAGTACAAGAAACTATTTGGTTCATCAAAACTAGAGCACTGTAGGTGAAAAAACTTGAATGAATACATAAAACCAGCTGAAGCATTCTCGCTGTTAAGTAGGATTTCAAGCAATCCACTTTTTAAGTAATTTTTTGAATAAAAGTAAAAAAGTGTTTTTTTTTTTTTTTCTTTTTCGCTTATAGCGATTCAAAAATATTTTAAATGATGTCTTAGTATTGAAGTTTGATGAAGTTTTTAAGAAGTTATCGCATGATACTGCAATTTACCATGTCAAAATTAACTTTTCCTTTTATTTCTGATTTCAATGTAACACAACTGTGGTTCAGAATAATGCACCCAATGAGTTAAAATTATAGAATCATGAAAATTTGGATCATAATTCAGTTGAGGAAAGTTAGTCATTGAGAAACAACATTTTCTGGCCAATGGGAGCATTGATCCCATGACACTAAAGCAATGCATAATAAAGCAACAAAGCAGGGGTGCCCACAAGGGGGGATTATGGCGCAAGTTGCGCCATCAAAATTTTTGGGGGGGATTTTTTAAAACTAATTTGTTTATTTATTTAAATTATTTATTAATTTATTTTTTAAATTAAATTATTTACTGATTTTTTCAAACTTAAATTATTCATTTTTTTTTTTAAATTTAAGTTAGTTCTTTATTATCATTTATTTATTCATTTTGTATGTATGTGTTTGTGTGCTTGGAATGTCTGGAAGGGAAAAAAAAGCTATTCTACTCTGCGCATAATTAGTACTTTAAAAAAGTTAAAATTATATATACATAAAAAAATAATAGTTTTACTTAAAAAAAATAGTAAAAATATTAAAAAATATAAATAAATAATATTTAAAAAAATAAGTAATATTTAAAAAATAAATAAATGATATTTTAAAAAATAAATAAAAAAGAGGGATAAAAATCACAATAGGGTTGTGAAAATTTTTTTTTTTTTTGGGGGGGGGGAATTTGCGCCATTGAGCTTGGGGGGATGGGCACCCCAGCAACAAAGTAAATTAAAATATATTCCTCTATTTTGTTAATATATATTTTTTTAAATATTTAGTGCGTTTCATCACATTAAAATTTAATGTCTTGTTTTCTAACTTTAACCTGTAACGAGTGAAGGTTATACATTTGTAGAAATCTGGATTAGAATTTTGCTGAGGAAAATAAGTCATTTAAGTGGCTATCTTCAGCATTGATGAATACAGGCTCACTACCTTTGCATTATTAGCAGGATACTCTAACCAATGAGCCAACGGTTCTCCATTTCAAGATGCTATGCAAACAAGGGTTTTTTAATATGAGAGCCAATATGTAAATTGCCTCTTTATTTTTCAATAGCAGTGAAAAAAAATCTATTAGAGGATTCTTACTTAGGAAGCTTTCTGACAAAAAAAAAAAAAAAAAAAACATCCTTGAGAATTAACATATGATTATTTCTAATAGTAGCAACAACTTACCTGTAGCTATTACAGTAGTCCATGTTAACACTTCATTCATAGATCGGTTTGAGTAGTATAACTGAAATGCATATTCTGTTCCTGGTATGACATCATCAACAACTATTCCTTCTTTGACATCTAAAGGGTGGAATGTTACATTTGGAGGAGGAACACCCACAGGGGGATGATAATCTAAGCGAAGTTCTCCATCTTTAGATACAGCAACTTCAAGAGGCAAGGGGAGATCCACTTCTGTCCCAAAGATCTGCAAATAAACAAAATAATGAACAGTGTTTACCAGGCTTGGAGTCAATTACAAGAAAATGTAATCGATTACGATTACGATTACGAGCGTGAAAAATTGGAGATTACAATTACGATTACGATTACAACCCTCTGCCAAATCGCTATTACGATTACAGCAAAATTAGATTACGCAAAAAAATGTAATCGATTACGATTATTATCTGCCGATTACGATTTTGATTACACGATTACAGATTTGTGAGAAATATTTATAGACAGAGGAGGATCCAGAAATTTTGAAAGGGGGAGGTGTCAAGTTTTAGTATGCTAGTTTTATACCTTATCAGTTGAGTGATAGAAAAACGAAACATGTAAAAGTACTTTCTTAAAAATATTACACAATATTGCACAGTTAGTAATATTTTTATAGCATTTTGTCAAATTAACCATCTATTTATTCTGGTAAAAATTACTATCAGGAAAAATACAAATATATGCAATTTATAAATTGTTTTAATGTAATTAGTATTAGAATAATAAAATTCTCAAATGACATTCTTATAAGATTTAACATTTTTCTTACGTAATGCATGCAGGAGCGCCCCGATGGGAGGCCACGGGAGGTCATTGTGACCTTCCAATAATTTTCGTGTTCGGCACATTTTGCTGACGATTCGGCAATTTGAATGCAATATTACAATATTGAGATTATTTGTTCTTTTTAGTTTTTAGAATTTTTTTACAAATGCCTAATGTTTTTTCTCACTAAATGTTATGCATGTACGACATGTGTGCGTGCTTGTATTGTATCATTCGGTAAAATAATATCATTCGGTTTTCATTAAAAAAAATCGGAACTTCATTCGGCAAATTGATGATTTCCCCCTCCCAAAAATTTTAGTTCGGGGCGCCCCTGAATGCATGGATAAAATTTTTGTTTCAATGAGAGCAAGATTGATAAGTGTTGTGCAAATCATAAAATGTGTTTTTCATCGCGGGGCAGTATATATATATATGTATATAACATATATAATGCTCATTCGCGACAGCAGTGTCATAGCTGAAGAATTTTGATTTTTGATCCACTAATTTTATAGAGATGATTGTAACTAATGTGTAATCTTAACTTGAGGATTTATTTATTTATTTTGCGTGTGTGTGAGACCATTTTATAATAATATTTTATGTCACAGTTTTTAAGGTATACTGAAGTGCTATTATTGGCACTAAAAACATGAAATTAAAATAATAAACATTAATACAAAAGTAAATTATCTTTTTGTGCTTTGAATAATTTCAATAAAAGCTTAAAAATAAATCATAGGCATTTAGTCTTGTTCATAAGCAATGTTTTAAAAATCTGTAAATACATCACTTTTTCTTTTATATGCTTAATGATTAAAAAATTATCAGCATTAAAGTGTAAAGCATAAACTTAAGATTAAATTATATGTGAAAATATGTTATTGCAAATATATATTAAATAACTAAGGCACAGTTGCAAATTCCCTCTTCTTTTGAAAAATGTCCTCCTCTTTTACTAATGAAAGAAAAAGGAAAAAAATCAAAAACCATGCAACTGTTTTGAGTCCTGCTAAGACGAAAAGTATAAGTTAGTAATTTGATACTACTGTCCTCGCCCGAGGAAGGGCAGGGTAGGGCAGCTTTGTTTGTAGTTATCATTGACAGCTGATGAAAGGGGAAATTGATGACCCATCCTAAAAATCAGGAGAGACTGTCTTGTCATAGCGCCTACGGTTGCAAAGCACTTACGTCAGGGCTCGCTTTATGACTCTCTAGACGAGCACGAAACAATTTGCTGTCTTTCTACAGCTTGCATTGAACTGAGACCCCCCGAGACAAAGAACACGCTCCTTCCATCGAGTGATTTTTCCCGGGGGTCGCGATTGAATTCTTATATTTTAGCGCACGCAACTTAGAAGCTTTCACTTTCAGCAAGTCTGGATTACACGATTACAAGGCTAAATTACGATTATTTAAAGTTAGATTACAATTACGATTACGGAAGAAATACTTGATTAAAATTACGATTACACGATTACGAGAGTCCCATTTCCTAATTATGATTATGATTACGATTACCAAAAAATGTAATTGATTACACAGATTACGATTACGTAATCGGCGATTACTCCAAGCCTGGTGTTTACATGGAAAAGGTATGATGATACAGGATAGTTTTCAAAATAAGATTATCAAATAACAGATCGGGTTTTAGGGGGGACACAATACATAAAAATTGGGTAGGGGGCATTTTTTTTATTTTAAAAGTGGGAAACATCACAAGGGTTTAAAGCTTAAAATTTTAAGGGGGACCCCCAAAAACATTTTTAAAATTTTTTTACAATTCAATTTGGGGCTATGATTAAACATG
>JAXGGA010003531.1:0-101147 GCA_038373865.1 Uloborus plumipes | reverse complement strand
ATTAACTCACCTCAATGAGAAAATAACATTTAAATGGCTTTTAATCTTACAGTTTGTATGTGTGCGTTCGAATATTTCTCCTTCTACAATTTAAAATTTCAAGAGGTACATTTTTTTATTAATCAAATTTTAGTTTGTAGTGTCCCTAAAAGTTTACTTTGTTAGTTGCATTCCACACTAGTATACGATAATATCATTTATTTATTTATTTATTATATTTTATTTATTTATTCACTTAGTTATTTATTTTATTTTTATTTGATTTATTTATTATTTTTCGTAAGCCGCAGACATACCGAACTATCCATAAAGTATAAAAACTCCGCCAAATAAATAATTTAGGCCATAAAAGCCATTTAACTCTGAAACAATCCCGCAAATCAATAAAATAAGAATTCAAGCACTTACGTGTTTAAGCTACCGCAGCTGCAGATTTGGCTGTTGAAACACATTTGGCGGTTTTTTGGGCGGTTTTAGATAACAGTATACACAAGCGAAATTCAAAGCCAAGAACAAAAAAACACCAAATAAACTGCCAAATCTGTTTTTACCGCAATATCTGTAGCTGCGGTGCAGTTAATAGTGTGTACCAGAATCCATTACTAACAGAGATACAGAGCAAAATAATGTAAACCTATGGTAAAGTAACTACGTTTCAAGGAACTGATCAACTGCGATGTGTCAAGAATTTTCGAACTTAATGCTCTTTTTTCTTAACAGAAAACTATTTGAGTTAGAACCGTCTTTCGACAATTTGGTTTTTACAAAAGAGTAGTATTTTTTTGAGTGGTGCAGAAAATAAAATTAAGAACAAGTTGTGCACGTTTTATTGCTGATTTTTAATGAAAAAATTAGTGACTGGAATCGAGAAAAAAGGACTCCGAAACAGTCGAAAACCTTTCTAAAATACTCAGAAACCTTTCTGAATATTTCATGAACCGCAACTGTATGAAATACTCGGAAACGTTTCTGAAAATAACATAAAGAGGATTCCAACCTACTCAGAAACGTTTCTATAAATAACAGAAAGAGGATTCCGACATGCTCAGAAAAGTTTTTGAAAATAACATGAACCGTAGCTGCCCGATACATTCAGAAACATTTCCAGATTTTTTTTTTTTTTTGCAGTGTAGAGATTTAATTGTTAGTTGCCAAATACTGAGCGAAAACTTTTATAATATTTTGAAGAACTCAAATCCAACAGCTACTAGGCTAAAATTCGATTTTTTTTTTCACTTTTTTTATTCTTCCTTTCTTCCATATTTTACTGCCATATTGTAACTGTAAGCCGAATGGCAATTTCTTTAAAGCAAACCACAAAAATGTTGCCAAGAGCTTCATAATAGACACAGTACACATTTTGTATATTTGTAAAAATGCTAGATTAACCTTTTTTATGTGGTTTTTTTTCCCCATCCCGCCCTTCATCCATATGCAAAGAGACAGTTACTTGGTTATTCGCCTATTTTTCAAGGTAACATTACTAAGAACTGGATGGACCACATCCCGCCCAGCAAATAGCTGATGACTCAACGCTGAAAACTTCTTTTTTAAGTAGACAAAGAGTAAGAGAAATATATTTGCATTTGCAAAAACATCTTTTACTAACCTATTGAAGGAATCCTTTTGTTATCTCTCGCACTGGCCTTGAACTTCATTATCGGTTATTCCGTTGTCTTCCAAATGGCTTCTTTGCTAAGTGAGCTAATTGAGGAAGACTTGAGAGTGAGCTATATAGTTTAAAAGTAAAAGTCTGTAAGGAGTTCATTAATTTTAAGGGAAAGCTTTTTGGAATTATTGCTTTTGTGATTATTGCTTCAAAGCACAATAAGATTAAAATAGTTACTAATGTTCTGTGCTAGTTTTTTCCAAGTATGTGGTACGCGACTTTCTAGTTAGTGATACATGAAAATAATCAGTACTAGCGAACTAAAATATAAATTAAATCATATTACAAAGATTTGTTTTTTTAATTCTTAAAAAATATTTATATTCATAACAATTTCATAAAATGTGCTAATATGTACTGTCGAGGATTAAATATCCGGCAATCAATACAGTTTAATTTTAGAGCGCACTTTTAAAGTTAGCCAAGTTCTCTCTCTTGCTCTTTCTTTTTTAATTCAGAAACGTTGCTCAAGAAGAAAACATTTTTTTCTCTGGACAATAAGAACATTTTACAGTATTGTGACATCTCGAGAAGGGAAGGAAGAGTGACAGTTTTTTACCTGAAAAATTTGTTTCTGAAAAGTTAAAAAATAAAATAGTACTGAGCCAGTTTGTTTCGTATAATAGAGCTATACATTTCATGTTTGTGCTCTAAAATTCTTAAAACTTTCCAACGTAAAATACGAAAAAAAAGATGAACATGCTGCACTTTATGTACCGTCAAAACATTTATTTACTTGGTAAAAGGCTTAGTGAACTAATTGAAATATTGTCAAGTAAATTGTGCTCTCAAAATGTTTCTCACGACAAAAATACATCAGCATAAATCATAAAATAATTAAAAATGTTGTTTTTTTTATTGTTATTATTTGGTACTGACTCTCATCAATAGCTGTCTTGCTGATTTCGTGAAAGTATTGGTATTCGAGTAAAACTGCACACCTTTGGTGTATTTTACCTTCTTTCGTGCCAAGACATCATTTATCAATATAATTCTCCTGATTCAACAACGATAAAGCTTAACGCAAGGCCGCGTGTTTATTCAAATCAATTGCTGCACGCACAATTTTCTAGTATTTTTTAGACAATTGAACAAATGAAGCAATTTTGCTAATTAGAATTTGTGGATTTAAATAACGTTTCTCTCAAATTTAATTAGATTATCGTTCTAAGAATAGGATTAAATTGCTTATGATATTTTTAACAAAAAAAAATTAAGTTAAAATTAAAATTTTTCAACGACTTAAAGCGTAAAAACTGCAAGTGCGTATTGGTTTGATAAGCTTCATTTTCCTAGTATTTTTACGATTTACTTGACAACAAGTCACAACTAGTTAAAATTATAAACATGCTATGAAAAATTATTTTATATTAAAAAAAAACTTCCTCGAGTGCTGTAAATAGAAAAGTGATTTTGCTGAATAAAAATATACAAAATTTGTAAATATAATACAATAATTCGTAAATACAATAATAAAGCCCTGAAATTATTCAATTTATCAATATCTCTAAATGAACATAGGATAAAACATTCAATGCATCAAACAATAAACTGCTCTAGAATTGAAATGCTTGGGAGTTGAAGGAGTTGTGTGACAACACGGAAATTGCAAGTTATTAAAGTTTAAAGTTTTATTGTTGTAGTTTTTTTGTTTTCTGATTTTGTCGTTAGTGTGCGTATGAAATTGGTCCAATGGTATCTACTTTTTGATGTACAAATTTTATTTGCTTTCCTGCATATTCATTGCTTATAATTGTCTAGAGTGTTAACTTTTTTAAATGTAACATAGCCCCTTCATCCTCTAAGCCTTTCAAGGGTAAGTAATTTATGACTGAAATTTCATCGAAATTAAATTTATTTTCGCGGATTTTACTGTATCCTTTTAAGCTGTGTGTTATTGGCTCATTTTGCGTAAATGTGGCATACATTTGTATGCACAATTTGAAATACAACGTATTGGCTTATATATCTCTGAAACTGTTATTAAGACCACTACTGAAATACTGGCAAGATTTTTTGATTTTTTTTAAAAATGAATCTGGGTTTTTTATGATTTTTTAAGCAATTGGTAAAATTTAAATAAATGATCAAAGTAAAAAATTGATTTTTTAAAACCGCTTGCTGATTATCCCGAGTTATCTCGGGCTCGTATGAGTAGCAGGTAATTATTATCCCGAAAAAACTCGGGTGAAACTAATTGATTTTACGCTTATAAATAATTAAAAATTCAACATGAAACCTACATATTTTATTTGTATTGCTTCATTTTCTTGTATTTCAAAATTAAATTAAAAAAAAAATGTTTTTTTTTTGTAATTTTTTCAAGAAAAAATTTGTAAGGGAAGTGGTTAAAATATGTAATCCACCGTTTCAAATAGTTCATGATTGAGTTCACCGCGTTTAGGATATTTCTAGTAAAAAAAATGCAGTCAAAACTATGTTTTGTTTTTTCTTCTAAACCTTGTGTCATACTATTCCAGTGTTTGTGTATATGTAAAAGTTTTTATTCAACCTTAGTTACTTCCGCGTAAAAAGAAAAGAATTACAACATTGAAGTAAACAAATACAATTGATCTAAAAAGAGTCGAATAATGTCTTGTTTTTGTCAGAGTAATTGCCGTGCAACTTCTGTCCCAAACTCTTTCTTCCTGGCGACCGGCACAACTTTCGAAAAAGTCAAAACAATGAAATCGAACAATACCATCACACGGTTGATTTAGTTAAGGAGGTATCTTTGGGGTAATCTTCTCGACCGATAATATCCACAAATAAATCTATTTACGGAAATGCCAACTTGGTTTGGTGTTTCGGAAACACATGGAATAACATCCGAACGTCACTTTTAGTGTGACTCCAGTCTTGGCTTACACGGTAGAACTGGATGTTACGCATTGATGCGAAAACTATTGTTTTCAAACAGAGGAATTCATTGCAATTGCTCCTGGGTGAATGTAATAAACTTTCATGATTGTCTGGTTGTGGTCACACATATTTGGTAGGCCACAGCGCAATGAATCGTCTCTGGGCTATCAGAATAGAATTTTATTTTTAGATTTTGTCATTTTTTTTTTTGGTGAGTTTGTGATGGACGTTTAACAGCCTTAAAACCATCATTGAAGTGAAGTGAATGCTTTAAATTTAAGTGTAGTTTTAAATTTCATAAGTTAATAAATTGATTGAATTTAATTACAGAACTAAATCGACCAAATTAAATTTACGAAATGAAATAAAATTTATTGTGCAGAAAACCACATTATTCACGAAAAGTTTCCTGAAACGTCTTAATAACAGCAAAACCCTATAATGCCACTTCTTGTTATACTGTGGAAGAGATTATAACGTTTGTGCCATTATATTTCCCTCCCCTTGGATTAGAGAAATAGAGATTTTCTTTCAGTCATTCATGAAATCTATATTTAGTTTCGAATTTACGTTATTTTTTCTGTTAGACATCTATATTTGCATTTCATTCCTATACGTACATGTTCAAAGAAAATGCATTAGTTTTCTTTGAGTATGAATTTTAAACACATTTTGGTCATAAAAATCAGTATTTCTTTAAATTTTTTTAAAGACAATTTATTAAAATATTTTGCGTGCGACGATGCTTAGAGGGATTTTAGTATAGCTTGACTGGATATTTCATTCAAGCTGTAATATTAGTGTACTGGACTGTATTACATTTATTTGTTTATATTTGGTAAAATTTTAGTGTATCGGTATTCCGCGGTTATATTGTAAGCAGGGTGCAAAATACCTCCCCAATCCTTGATATTGTAACGCAGTTTCACTGTACTGACTTTGGGAAGTTGAAACCAGTATAAAATTTGCATATATGAGTTGTAGTTCCTGTACCATATTATGTTTTCAAATGAGTTTTTCTACACATTAGATCAAATTCAAAATGCTCACGCATAAATATTCAATGTATTATGTTTTAACTTACATGTGAGTATTATTTTCGCAACCGCTCGTCCTAGATGCATACTACCAACGGCAAAAATGCTCAAAATGACGTGCAGAGTTCAGATACTGAAAGTTTGGAGTGCAAAAAGAAAAAAAAAAAAAGTCAAAAATATGAAATGTAACTTTTTTTTCGGATCCTAGGTCCCCTAACTTATATTCAGAGAACTCAAGAGCACAAGAAAACATTTCGATCACAAAAAGTTTGACATTATGCACCAAAATATAAAACGCAGTGTTTTGTGACAGACACCACTTTATACTCGCTGTCAATAACACAATTTGAGGGGGGGGATACATAGCCATTATTAGCGACATATTAGATACATCTTTTAAACTACCTATAGACTTTGAAACACGATTAAAAATTTGATAAAACGAAATCGTTTTTTTTTCTTCTAATTTGAAGAACCATCTTATATTTTCAGAATTTCCTAAACTTATACAAGCATTGTTTTCATTCTTAACAGCATTTAGACGTGCTTTTTTCCAAAATAATGCTCACATAAATTTCCTTAAATATACATTTTAATTTTTAAAACAAGACTTTCTGTCAGATATTGTTTCTTTTCGCGAGGCACAGAAGCTAGATAATAACTTATAATTTCTTTCTGTATTCAATTTTGGCCATTTGCCATACCATTTTTTATAGCTTCGTACTCGTAAAAAAGGGCGAAAATCGATTTGACCCCATCAAAAATTTACCTTTATTGTACCTTTATCTTCTGAAATGACAGCAAATAGGAAATAAATTAAAAACTTTTTCTCGTCGGCATTTTAAGAAAATAACTGCATTTTTCATTTTGAGACTTCAGCTTTTTTCGCGTCACGTATGTTCTCTAAACATTGATAAAAATAAATAAAGGTTTATTGTCTTTAAAGATATTTCGTTCCTTGAATCTTTTATAAAGATGTGAGTAATGTGGAAATAGCTTTTTGATACATATAATTTAAATATTATTGGTCCATTTTTTTATTGTATGAAGAGGGATGAAGCCATGCCAGCAAAATACGTAAATAAGTTTTAAAAATCTTTGTTTGGCGCACATTTTAAATTAAAATTGATAATATTTTTATAGTTTCTTGGAAGTATGGTTAAGTTTGTCTCATACTTCCATCTTTATCGTACTGAAGAAATTATCTTAAGGAAAGCCCAAACACTTGTATGTAGTACATACTAAAATACAGCCGTTTCATTTGTAGAAGATAGCCATTTTCTAACTTCTAACTTGTGTAAATTAAATATTTTATGGTTTTAAACGTGGTTTGCATTTGAATTTTGATATGTGCAGTATTGTTACCCATGTCTCGATCTTTGTATGTATTTCCTTATTTATCCGTTTTTTTCCGTAATTATCTGTCTAAATATATTCAAAGAGTGGCATCGCATACAAATGCGATGTCCGTGCTAAGAATTTAAGGAAAATCCCAAGAATTAGTAAAAATCTCTCTTTGCTTGCAATAAAAACCTTTTTTTTTCCATTAAAAAATGCATAGGGCACATTTTTTAACTTAAGATCTAAGCGCATTTCGTGTCGTAATACAAATCCGTAAGATAATAACAACAAATGTTTCTAAAAGTTCCCACTCCGCAGAGGAGAAAATAATTTAAATTTTAATTAAATGAATAAAATTTTAAAACCGCTCTACAATTAGTAAAAAACGAAACTCCCCCGTCTATAGAAAACTACTTTAATTGGAAGGCAATCAACCTAAATCAAATGAAAACCACTCCCCTACACTAATGATCACAGAACGCAGTGTACCTTAAACCCTTAAAAAAGTTCTCTAATTGAGTAAAAAACGAAATCCATCCTCTCCCTCTCGTAGTAGAAACAATAATTTAATTTAAAAGCGCATTAAATCTACAATAATACAAAACTTAACCCCCCACTCCCCCCTCCTTTCAACGAAAAAAGAAATTAAAACCTGAAACCAAATGCAAAGGCTTCACTTCAGATTAGAAAGTTAAAATACATTTACGGACACATACATCGCACCTACCACTGACGTCATCAAATGAACCAAGTGGGTTAACCGGTTGCTCTTTTCGAACATAACATTTTAAAGATTATTAATGTTTGTGGTTAGTGTATTGGCAATAGCCATGAAGATCCAAACGTTCGTGCGTCTGTTTTTAGGTGTCAAAGCCGAAACCGGGGTTCAAATTCAAACTGAAGACCATTTTTTAAAGAGAATATTTATCGAATAACGAAAACGCTTCGGTTTTCGTCTGCCTTTTGCGTTTTTTTAACTTTCTAGATGGTTTCGTAAAGTGGACAACGTCAATGTTGTAAAATATGTATGTGTACAGTTAAAAGTTGAATTTTACTCGGTTCTGTCAGGAATGCGAATGAATGTTACTCTTTTGCGTACGTCTTCACAACAATTAAAACATGCAACTTTGACCGAACGATCAATTTGGACATTTCAAATCTCTCTCTTTTTTTTTTTTTGACCTTCAAGCGTAATTCAGGGTCTAAATTAAATATTAGAATTTTTTTATCTAATGAGAAGTCGTTGCGGTTTGAGTTGATTCGATTTTTTACACCTTTCGTTTTACATTCTGATTTAAAGCTAGAATTCGTTTTTCGAGCCTTCTAAGAGATCGAGTTCTTAAGAATTTAAATTAATTTTGGAACAAAGATGTTTTAGAACATATTTAAAATTTTCTGAACTTAATATTTAAAAAAAAAACCGCTTCTATGTACACAGTTCGAGATCACGAGCTACCTTAGTACTGGAAGTCTGTCTATCTGCTTGTCTAACAACCTAACAACCTTCTTTTACTCGTACATAGATACGTACATACCGATAATGCAATTTTTGTGCACTGCACTACGGCAGAACTTTTTCTGATTTTAACGTATCTGCTAGTATATTTTTTTCCTCACTAAAAATTAGAACGTACCAGGTGTTTTTCATTTTTATTTTACTTAATCATAATTTTTTTTTAAAAAAATGAGGACCATTATAATTTTCTTTCACATAACTATCAACAATCTCCTCACTAAGACTAGCATGCTAAGATTTTTTTGCTTATCAAATTAATATTTAAAATTAAAAACAGAATCCTTATATTGTATCTAGTAAATTAAAATTATAAGAGAGAGGTTATAAATTTTCTGATAATTTAAAATGCACCAGGTTTATGTAATTAGAAATTTAGACCAAAGTCATCCTGTATATAAAAAAAATAACATTTTACAAAACTCGAAAAATAATGTTTGTGTTTTGCCAACTCCATAAAATTCAACCGTATGTTCTAGAAAGTGAATCGTTATTTTCCCTTTGTGATATAACAGTACGCAATATTGACAGCTATCGCTGCACCTCTTGAATACTATAATTTAGCCAGACTTAGGGAAATACACTCTACTAGCTTCATCCAACTTGAAAATGATGCCGCGTGTTGCGTCGTTTTACAACTCCTTTGATATAACGCTGCTAGCAAATTCAGTGATGGAAATAACGGAGAGCACTTGTTCCTATCTAGACCATGCTTATTACGAATCTTTTGCCGACGAACAATGACTTTATAATTCAATTCAAAACGTGGCGATGTGGTTCTCTATTTTATATTTAAACAATTCGAGTGGTTAAAATGTTACACAAATGATGTTCACCATTCGATGAGATATTTAGTAATTGTTCGTCAAACATATTTCGAGGATGATTTTGCACTATGTTTTTATCTTCTACTTTTCAAAAATGTGCATGTCAACTCATCTCTAGCAGTATAAATTTAATTATAAAGGTATTTCATTATTTCTTGTTTATGTGTTTATACTTATTTCGTTACACTACTTTTCTCGTTACCTGCTCGTATCCCTCAATTCATAGTCGTTTTAATGTCACCTCTCATGTCTTCTTTATTATTATTCACGTGCAGAGGAAAATGGACTAATTTTTTCCACGTATGTATATAAATATTCATTGTTTAGGGACAAAAGTTGAAACATGACCTAGTAAAATTATTTTGCTTGTGGTGATTTTTAGCAGTAAAATAACTATGTTTTCAAATTACTATTTTCAAAATGAAATTCACCTCTTCAGCCCAATTGTCACCGAATCTATTATTATATTTATTGGATTACCAATTTTCGCTTTCCGAGTAATTTTTTTAATGCTAGTTTATGAAAGAAACAACTAGTTGGCCTTTTTATGGACAAGACCTTTGCCTCATGTGTAAGAGCTCCATATTGTATTGCAAAATTGTTATTTTCAAATTTAATTAATAAATTTTTGAGCAAGGAGTCGCATATGTGTGACTTCTAGGTACAAGAATTTTCTTTAATACAACTTTTAAAATGAATTATAATGCTGTCACGTTTAAAGCGAAATGTTGGATTTTTCGTGAAGTGGCATTGTAAATAATTCTAATATAGAAAATACCATTTTGCAGAGGTATGTCAAATTATAAAACGCATTTTGCCAACAAATGCTTCGGCCATCTCCGGTCACCTCTAATTTGGGATTAAAATCTCATCTTGATGATCTGTCACGTCTTACGAAGCCCACTTCAACTTTTGCAGAGCCAGTGGAAATAGCTGCAGCCAAAGCAGATGTCAAAGTAAACAAAATGACTTTTTCTTGTTGTGGACTTTCTTCACACCTAAGATTCTTTACCCTTTTCATTCCACTTCCTTTTTATCCGTGGGTTAAAAGCAGAAAGGAAGAAATGAGGGTACGTGACAAGAATACCAGATTTCAACTCTTGGGTAATCAAAGCTGACAACCTTAAGAAGGGAAAATAAAGGAAAAGCTATCAAAAGAAAGTTTTTTTTTTTCATCCCTTTTATTCCTTGCAAGTTACCCAGTTCAAGCAATCAAAGTGGGATTATATGAAGAGCTGTTGCCCAAATTCTGTTTTTCTTTGATTTTTTCGCCCTTGGTATGCAGGAGAATCCCGTTGCCTGAGGGAATGTTATAATTGCATGGGAAAAAAAGCTTCAAATAATTGTTTGAATTTCTGCGAATTGAGAATATAAATTGAGGTATTCCCAAAAGGTAAAAATATGTTTACATTTCACGCAAAAAAAGAAAGATTTTTAGTAGCAATCACTGAATAGTCTCTGATCAATTGCCCGTAGGATATGGAGTTGTAATCATTACATTTTGTATACTACGTCTCAAATTGTTCACGATAGGCTTAACAGTATATATATTTTTTAATTTAATGGCAGATGTGGCTTTATCAAGTTGAATATCACATTCAATCGTGAAGTTTAAATATCTTCATGGTTTTATTTAACTTTTCATGGCTGATTTGACTATAGCGGCTTTCTCTTTGTTAGACAACTTTGATTATTTGTTACTGCTTTCTTTTAAATTATATTCTGGATTAAGATCAGTTAAAAAATAATAATTTTGGTTTCGACTATTGAATGCCTTAAATCTCTATGAAATAATGGAATATTTTGATTTAGTTAATCATGCAAAAATTATACATTCCATATCTATGATAAATATCAGAAATAGAACGTGGCAGTCTTAAGATATGTGATTTATCTGATAAATATATTTTTTTTTTTTTTTAAATTGGGTTTTAAGTGCGAGAAACAAAATTATTAAAGTTAATGACATAAAAGCATTCCTTAAAACCCACATGATGGAAATGTGTGTCGAAAAAATATTTGTGAAGTATTCGAGTACATCACTCTGCTTAAAAGGTCTCAAAATGTTTGGTCACTTCAAACTCAAAGTCAAAGTAGTTTTGGGTAAATAATAAGTATAATTTTATAGCTATACTCATAAGTTAGAACACATAATATAATTATTAAAATAAAGTATTTATCCCCATTTCATGCAATTCTTACATTGTACACTTTCTGTGAAGTGTCAAGCCGTGTTTATATAAATATGATTAACAACAATAGTGCAAAAATTATCTACAATACTTAATATGATTTAGTTTTATTTGAAATGCAGATAACTTTTATACTTGCTTCTATATTTAAGCATTATACATCCTGTGGAGATATACAAAGCAAAGGGAAATTCCTAACAAAAAAAAAAGGAACAACACGTGACTGTTGTTTAAATTCATGGCCTTAAACTTGCCTGAAAAACAAACCGTATAAAACCTAGGGGAAAAAAATCCGCGTTTTTTTAACACTTCTGCTTAAACTCGTTATTTATAGGGACTCAAGATAGCTTAGAACTTCAGGCAAAATCTTTTCTCACGTGTCTCCCAGCAATGTACTTTATAGCTATCGCGTGACTGACACTCGTATTTTACCAACATGCTATGTTGAAGATTTTTAACATTCTTCTTTATTTAGGCTTGTTAAAGTTTGTTGTTTTAGGGTACTCTACTATTTTATGGAGTTTTTTAAGTAGTTTTTAGGGAAAATTGATAGTTTGATCGTAAAATCTTATACAAAAATTGCTAGTTCGAACTTACAATAAATTTGAGCTTTTTTTTTTCAGGATCACCAACATTTTGCACATTGAGATTTTAAACAAATTAAAAAGAAGAAACTTTAAAAGTTCGTTTTCATTGATAATCAGTAAGACGACGAAAATGTTATTAGTATGCCCACAAAAAAAAGGGTTCAGTAAATTATAATTTAGATTAACATTTATAGAGTTATAAAACCTAGGCAATCTAATAATCTAATCATTTTCCCCAATAGTAAGAGTAATTTTTCATTATTGCACGATCACAATGAATCTATAAACAGTTATTATTGAAAGGTAATTATAGCGGCTCGTAAACGTGTACTTAAAAAGAGATTATAAAGTCAGCGATCTCTTATTTTGATAATATAAAGGCTCTAAATTAGGAAGAAACATGCAGTTGACCTTATGACTTGGCCATTGGATTTCTTCCCTGCTAACCTCGAAAAAGATAAGAAAAAAAAAAACTTCAATTTTTCGGACTTGATTCTCAAAGAAAATGCACAAAGGTATTTTTTCTAAGTATGTCATTAAAAGAAGATTCAGCATTGCAATTTGTAAGGATGTTACGCCTACTACTGCCCTAATTGGAATATAAATCATGACTTTGATTGTACTTCGTTTCTTAATAAAAAAGAGTCAGAAAGAAATAAAACAAAACTGTTTCCTTTCAACGGATATTTTACTTCTCATTTCAAACGAAAAAATAAAAAAACTATCTTAGCTCATTAGAACTGATATTTGGTCTTAAAAAAGTGCTCAGTTTCGGAAAATTGCTATTTTCAGCAGCATATATTAACTGTCGTCTAAATCTCCAGGAGAGGATGCAGAGAAAAAGAAAATTCTCCCAAAAGAAAAGAACAGTGTATGAAACAATGGTACTAACAGGATGCGATTTTCCAAACGACTTTGGTGCGATGTAGCACTTTCTTCTGGAAAGTTAATTAACTCATTTATTTCTTAGAGTGTACATCAGTCGGTTAAACTGCTAAAGTGCAATTCAACATTAACTGAAGATAGCAGTAACGACTCCAAGAATCTAAACTGGTTGATTTTGTTTTGTTCCAGTAGATTTGTTTCTAACCCTACTTAAAAATAACTCTTAAATGCTTTTTTAATTGGAAGTTGATAACGGACTTAGGGCGTTTTTAACTTTCTTATCAGAGTAAATGATTTTGCAATGATTTTCTAAAAGCAATTTAAACATACCCTTCCAGTTAAATTATACATATTTGTCCTTTCAAAAATTTGAACATACGCCATGTCCTTTGTCGATCGATATTTTAACGGAAAATGTATACCATTTTACTAGCTTGAGCATTCAGAATTTTATTCATTTCGTTAACTCCCAATTGGGAAAACCTTTGAGAAGCTTTTAAAAATTAAAGGTAATTAGGTTTGACGTAATTGCATGTAAATGTGCTGAGGGACTTGAATTCTAATACTGAGGATGTAATTATTTAGAACTGATGTTGCAGTGCATTAAATAAAACTTTTGAATCTTTTAATGGCACTGGAATATTTTGGAAGCATTAAGATATAAAGATGACGTCAATATATAATATAGTACAGTGCAGAAATATACATTTAATTTTAATAAGATTAAATGATTCCATTTTGTAATAGCGGGGTTAAAAAAAACCTTTTGAGTAATAACATGAGTGCTTATATAGCTGTCATTTGTATATAGCACACATAACAATTAATATACTAGTTCTGGACATATTTGATTAAAATACGTTTTGCAGGAAGTTGTTTTCTTTTTGTTATGACTTTGCTTTTATGTAAATGCTAACCTTTTGCAATGCTGTATTTAAAGATGAACAGCGCTCAAATACAAGGACTGTAGCATAAAGAATTCAAATATATGTATATGGTGAGCGAAGAATTTTTTTGCCAAAAACGTGTTCACCCCAACTCTTCAATTGTTGCAGCTTACAGTTGCTCTTACAACGTATTGTACCAATGCAGATATCAGCTATGGACTTTACACTTCCAAAAACAACCTCACTTTTGAGATGGAAGACAATTTTAAAGACGAGATATCAGTATAAATAATTTCGTTTAAACAATAAATAAGTGGGACATGTTTTTTAATGTAAAAACGTTTTGTTTTTGTGATATTGCTGAAATATATATCATACATTAATAATATTTGAGTTCGTTTCCATTTAAATTGAATCACTTCATTAATTTATCAGTGCAACAAAAATTGAAAAACTTTAAAAAGTTAGCAAAAAAATTGGTGCCATTCAAATTATGTCTTAGAATTTAGAGGAAAATGCAATGCAACATGGTAAGTCAAAGACTCCGAATGAACTAGTAACCGAGGTATTTCTTTGGTTGTCCAGATGACCTGGCGCCTCGGAATGATTCGGACCCTGAGATATTTGAACACATCGATAAACAAGGTAATTGTTAATATTGCACAACTCAGATTGATTTTTGCACAAACAGATTGATTTTTTTTCCTGTTTAAGAACATTTGATTTTCAAAGCGAAAAAAAAAAAGATAGTCCTTGTATTGCCTCTTTTTTATGTTCTAGTTATAGTTTTATCAAAAATAAAATTTGTAAGTGGAGTTACTAAAAACAGAAACATCTAACTGAAAAATCAGCTCCTTTTTTTATAAAAAGAGCAAACTTGATATTTCTTTTCCAATATATGCTTCGCCTTTTTATCAATAATTTAGACTGATAGTTTTAAAATGTGTTCTGAAATAACACCTGCTGATGACAAATGAAAATTACGAAGAAAAAAAATACTATTTCACTTTAATGAGTAACCTTAATTAAAAAGCTTGATACAACTGCTGCAAAAAAGAGGCAAAACTGCAATCTTTGAAGAAGGGAACCAACATTAAAACATTACTTGCAGCGAAGCGCAACAGCAATCTCTGAAATCAATAGTTCCTGTCTTTTACGAAATGACAGAATGATAGGAAAACAATCGCTGAGCACTAGGAGAAAGAAAAAAAAAAAGATCGAAGCCCTAAATTTCTCCTAACATATACTTTACCCTCATCTTATCTGAACTTTACGACAAATAAGATGAGATGTGCAGGTGATTGCGCTTACCTTTTTTTTCTTTGACTTTTGATGAAAGTTTTAAAAAAAAAGAAGAAAAAAGAAAAAGATTAACTGGCTTTGGGTTTGCAGTTTTTTCGATGTAAAAAATGACGAAACAGAGTTAAGAAATGGCGTTAGCTTTCTAATATCCTATCATTACATAAGCTTTTTTCCCAATAGGAGACAGTTGTCGTGTCAAGATGTTGTAAGTTCCATTCGCAAATACAAATTGCATTTTCCCAACCTCTTCACACCTTTTTCTTTTCTTTGTAGTTTCTTCCCTTTTTCTATTTTCTTTCACTTGCAACTATTGCATTTTTTTTCTTTCTTTTTTTCACTTATTCTACAAGTTTGTTCATTCCCATAAGCTATTCAAAAACTTTTCTATTGTGATCACTAATGAGACCACTGATTAAATACTCTATATAAAACTCAAAACATAGTCTTTAAAAGTGAGTTGAAAGCTGTGATAAATAGTATTTGTGTTTAAAAACTCAGAAATTTAATGGCTTAGGTTTGAAAGGTTTTTTTTTTTCATTCGTGTAACTAATTGGTGTTACAGTTACTTTTCACGCTTTTAATGATTAGCCTATTTGTATCATCATTTTTCTTCGTTCAGTTTTTATTTTAATGTTTGTACGCTTGTTGTTTGTTGTTGACTCTTCAATCGTGTTATTTCTTTTTGTATATTGTTTCTAATTTTGAGCAAAAAGAGTTTAGCCAGCCTCTTATTATCCAGGTTGATGATTGCATAGCAAATAGGGCTACGACTTCGACATCGATGTTAATAATTGAAACATCGGCCAAAAACCATGGATGTTTCAAAACATCAATCGTTTTTAGATAGAATACGCACAAATTTGAATGTACCCCCTCGTTTTTTCTCTCAATCAGAAGTATCGCTCTTTTGCTTTGTCTCCAAAAACAAATCGACCATGAGAAATCAATGGTAATTATAGAAAATTTCCTATTGAGATAGATATAGACAGTACTGATTAACGATGTAACTATTTTCATTATTTTTTTTCAACAGAAATATAAAACATCAACATTGAAAAAGAAAAAAAAAACATCGAACTCCCAACACCGATGTTAGCATCATAATTTTTCTGATTGATGCTTAAAACGACCAGAACTTCCTAGATGAAATGCTACTGCAGATACTCACAAAAACTAAAATGAAAGTTAGCATGTGCCATTTGAAATCATAATAAAAGGTTTCTGTTTCCGTTGTGATGCTGAGATTAACTTTGAAGGTTAGAGTTTAGTTTAATAAGTTATAAGTCATATATTATACACTTAATAATTTTCTGTAATTTTGACAAGCACAATTAAAGTTTTAGTATCAAAACCAGTTCAATTGTATATTTTTTTATTTACAAGAGAGACAAAAAAGTATTTCACGCTTTGTCCTCTTATTATTTCTAAAAGATCGACGTTTTTTTTTTTTTCGTTTTCAAGACACTCTGCGTACGACAACATTTTTTTAATTACTATTATTGTACAAAAAACTATACGGATTGAGCTACTTTTGAGGTAAATCAGTTTCATTTTATTTTTTTTCCTAATCTTCCATTTAAATTTAAGCTATTTTTGAGTTCTTGTATTTTTTTACTTTTATATCACGTATTTGAACTGTGCAATCAAAAGTGAGCTGGTTAAGCAATTTGTTATAATAATGTTGTTAATAAAGTAGTAAGAGCTAGTTTGAAAGGCAAACGCTTTTTAAAAGCCTTTTCTTTTTTTTTTTTTTTTGCTGAAACTCGGATTTTTCATTTCTGAATAATAATAAAAAATATACGTGCGTTTTAACAAGATTTTAATAGACATATAAAACGTTTTTACAGAAATAAAGCATGCACTAGTTTTAATAACCGTCTGAATAACATATGTAAAAAATCTACAAATAATAAAACACTTTGAGAAGAAGTTTAAGTGACTGTCTAACTAAAAGAATCGAATGCTGATCCTCTTCATATCTAAGTGATAAATCGTGAAAAGTTACTGACGAGGGTTGCCATTAAAATGAAAAATGAACACAGAAAGATGAAAAAAGCAGATTTCAACGAACCCTGAAAGGAAAGCTTAGAAGTATATTTTTCTCCCTTCTTCTTAAATTAACTCAGTTACCCACCGAAAAGCTAAAAGCAAAATCCATTGAATCATCAATTTTTCATTTTGCAGGTTTTATATTCCTCTTTCCGTAATGTATTCAAGGGCTGGAAAGTGCATGAATATATGCAAGCACATAAATATATCATACTGCATTCTTCCGAAAAATAAATTTCAAACTCGGAAAAGGCTTTTAGTCTGACTATTGGCGTTATCCAGGAGCTACAAAACCTGATAAATTCCTTTGCGGACCTGTCTGTGGTTATTTGGGACGAAATAACATCAATTTTCTATTTTTGCATTTTGTTTTAGTTGCGAAGAAGAACAACAGAAGGAATTCTGTTCATTCTGTACTATATCTCAACAAATTTAAGAGAAGAACGCGTATATGGAGACAATGGCCATTAATGGTCTAAATGGGTAGTTGAGGCTAAATTTGAGCTTTAAAGGGGGAGTGGGAGTCAAGGGTAGATGGAAGTGCCAAATGGGGCTGGCAAATGGATTCGCCTTCCTTTTGTTAATTGCGAGACAAATAATGCCACATTCCCTTTAGTGCAATTTGATGGTTGGTAAATTGAAAGTGCCTTGAATGTTTTTCACTTTCCGAGTGATGTTGCGCAGTTACATTTTCTTTTAAAGTATTTTGTGGGAAGGAATTTCTTGATTATAGCTTCCCCGTTAGAACAAATTGCTGTAAAACTGTAGTAGCCTAGATTGAACTCAATGATACACACTTAGAAATCAGCACTTATTTTTTGAAAAGTATTAGCTATGTTTAGCGTAATCATAAAAAAATAATATATAAGAAATAAAGACCTACTTAATATGTGACAACCGTAATCATGCCTCAGTTTACCCAAGATATAATACTCCTAATACGACAAGCAGTTTAATAATGGCGTTCATTTTCTGAACAATGATCTTGCAATGCATTTTAATTATGTATTATTATTATTATTCAATCGAAAATGGGAATGTAAAACTCAAATCTTCCTAGCTTCCTACTCAGTCATTTCTTAAAATCCAGCGCTTTGATATACTTTTTGAATATTAAACTTGTAGAAAATCAGAGATGACTTAATATTGTCTCCTCTAAAATCTCTTTAAAATCACATCTCACTGATTTTTCCTCAAGTGTTAGTAAATTAGTAACATACATCAATTTTAACTTTCTGAAATCAATTGACAAGAAAACATGCTGATCATAATAACGTTTTTTGCAACGAAACATTTTAAAATCTTTTTTCGATTTTTTTTTTCATACATTTCATACAAACTTATTTTCCGTTTTTCGGTTCTTACTGCCGTTGGCATTCAAAAAACCTAATTTAAATGTTGAATAGATTCAGACTTATTTCTCTTTTTTTTCCTTTATTTCTTGTCAATCCGTAATGGACTTACAAAAGTACTTATACAGGCGCATACTTAGAACTAAGAATCATGGAAACAACGGTAACTTAAGTGAAAGTGCTTTTTGTATTAAAAACGTTAAAAAAGGTGTTTTTTTTTTTTTTTTTTGCAACCAAGAAACACGTCGCTGTCATTTTTTGCAAATTTTTCGTTAAAAAATACTTTTGACTTTTTTTTTTCTTTTCGCAACTATGTTTCTTTCTCAAACTGTCTAATATGGACGAAATTTGTCTAATAACTAAGTTTCATGATATGCAAGAAAATTCATATACAACGTCACAAGGTTAAAATATATTTTTTTATAATCAACTTATATTAAAAACTAACTATCTTTCTTTCTATCTTTCTATGTCACGCTTCTTTCTCCTGAACGCCAATGAACTGAAAGTCGAACCAGGTACCGATAGATAGGTAATTTTTCAGGCTTCACTAGTTTCAATTTATATAATTATACGATTTTAATTAGCGAAGATATCAATAATTAAGTAGTAAATTTTAAGCGATTAAGCCTAATAAATGATTTAATATGAAATCCATTGTTGCAAAACGTTAATTGGTTGCTATGAAGCAGTAATAACAATAATAATGAGAATTTAGAATGAAGGCTCAAATAAATCAAACATGAAACTCATTAGCGGGTCACGTACGTTGTACTTTTATCGGGCACTGGACATCTCCACCGCAACGTAGGACATTTTGCCGCAAAATTATCTCTATCTCCCCCCCCCCCCCCATGAGACATCTCCGCTGCGTCTCTCCCCGTCATTTCTATAAGACAGGACAAATCCGCCGATTGAGCTGGTAGAGTGCAATATTTGGCGAAGTAAAATCCGTTTTTTAAATTAGGTCTTTGTCGCCAGAAGAAGATGTGTCGCCAAGAATGAAAATTTTAAGCAGTAAACCCTTTCTAACCCTTGGAAATGGCACGGCGGATTTGTTCTGTGCAAGGCAAACGGGGGATAGAAGTCGCGGCGGAGATGTCCCATGCGGGACAGAGGGCGATAAAATTTGCGGCGGAGATATCCTGTTCCGCTTTCATCGCTAGCTACTTGTAATTTTTTGAAACATAAATTAGTTGAAAAGCCATCTACTTATATCAAAAACTGAGTATCTATGTCTGCTTCTTTCCTTTGAGCGAGCTGAACTTACTGAAACTTTCCTCACCATCTTGAAGGCGCGAATTGCCCGTGCAACATCTCAATAATTCGAATGATTTTTTGATGTAGGAAAAAAGAAAAGGCGCGAAGGCGCCTTTTAGCGAGGCGCCTTGGCGGGGAGTAGTTTCTTGAAATTTTCCTCACTATTTTCAAGGCTCGACGTGCCCGTGCAACGCCGGGCCACGTGCGTGGTATGTCTTGAAATCTAATGAACATTAAATTGCATCAAATAATATAACTTCAGAATGAGGTAAAAGTTAGAGAAGGAGGACGTTATGCATCAACATGCCGCAGGAAGCTAATCTAGCTGCCCTGGCCGCTAGTTTTATCTTATTTTATGTGTTACTTTGCTATTTTAAATTTTTTACTATGCATACAAATGGACCAAAACGTAGCATGCATTTTTATCGTAAAAATATATCGAAACTGATAACGATTCAAATGACTAAAACGTTTGCCGTTGGAATGGCAATTTTGAACCATTGGCCATCTCACAAATGAAGGGCTTGAAGGAGGAAGGGGCTAAGTTACATTTAATAACTGAACACTCTGGACAAGGGTAAGCAATGGATAAAGGTAAGCAAATAAAACTTGATCAAAAAGTAGGCGTCATTAGACTAATTTCATACGCACATTAACAAACAAGACAAAACCAGTGCAACAATAAAACTCATAACTTTAATTACACGCAATTTCTGTTTTGTCACATAACCCTTTCCTCTCCCAAGCCCTTCAAATAACAACACCTCCCTTTTCGCGACTTTGCAGGAAATCAAATATTGTGATATCTATGACAGCATTTACTTCCTGTAGGCTTTTCTATTGTGGTCTTGAGAAGAAAGTCATGAAACGCAACACTGAGTTTTATATCACCCTAACTCTCCCATACTTTAATACTTCGGAATTCATACTTTTGTCGATGAATTCCAAACCGAAACTAATCAGATAAAATGGCAAGATTTCCAGACGTAACAATACGCGGCACAATAAACGAGTAAACAGAAATAATCGTGCCAATATAAGTAGCTTAAACGTGTCTTATATCCACATCATTAATAAGGCTCTTAATGTCTTCCTAGTGCGGGGTTGACATTGGAACGGTGTTAGATTCTTTGCGACAAGATTCCAAAGGTGCAACGACTTACCGTGACCTCAACCCCCGTTAACCGTGTTCCAATGTGAAAGCGATCGCCTGCGGAGGGGTCGGTTTGGTGTGGATAAGGGTTGGATTCCTTAGCCTCGGAATCGGTCATCCAGGTTTGATTAGATTCACTCGAATTGACATTTAAGCGAATTCGGAACGTGACTTTCATATTGGAAATTGTTGCTGGATGTTCTTTTATTCGGAACTGTGGCTTAACGTTGTTAATTAAAGGGAACACACGTCCGTTTTGTCAAACAACATTTTAGGCGTCCATTGAAGATGTTGGATAGCTTAAACATTAAATTAGAAGTTTATAATTTGTATTCCTAATGGAAATAAGAGGCTTCAACTTACTGTTTTTTTCCTCCTTGATAGGGCGTAGTATAATTGATCAAAAATTGTATCAAAAATTGTATATTAAAAAAATGCTTCGAATTTAATATTAAAAATACTTTTATTCTTCTGGAAGAGCAAAATGTTTGAATTATTCCAAAAAATGTCTAAACAAATGACCTCTAACTAGATATTTATGTGCTATGTTTTTAGCTATGTACAAAGAAAACGATCACGAAGTAAAATTATTTATTTATTTATTTATTCTTTTCTTTTATCAATAAATTGCGTAAAATGAAAGTTCGTACATTGGTTAATTTTTTAAAACTATTTTGTAAGTTTACCTTCATAGCTACTAATAATTTTCGTAAAATGTTCTTAAAGAAACATAAAAAAGACAGCATTTGTTTTTTATGTGCTCTTTTGGCTTTTTTAAATAATAATAAACAAGAAGTTCTGTCAAGAACTAAACGAGCCTACTTTCCCGTACATCGATATCGGCATTCTAGCATCTGATCAATATTCTATTAATTATCTGAAACTGAAAATTATGTCAAACATACCTTTATAGCACTTAAAGCTGATTTCTAAAAGCAAAATATACCCCTCTCATCAGATGAAGTAGACACGTAAAAAGTAAATAAACGAGTAAATAAAGTTTTGTCGCACCATTTAAAGAACGTAACTGTCATAGTTCTTCCGTAGAAAAATTCCACAACCGTTTTCAAAAGAAAAATAAATAAATAAATAAAAGAACAAAGAACATCAAAACACATTTAATCAAAGAAAGAAAAAAAATCGTTATAAAATGTCTCGAATTTCATTTTTAATCCGTTGCCAGTTAATAAATATAAATAAAGAATAAAATGCTCTCGTGAATGAAAAATTTTTGTTAACAAAAAAAATCGTCTGCCAAAAAAAAAAAAAAAAAACAATAGTAATAAATTAAACAAAACAAATAAATAAATAAACAAAAAATCGTCTGCCCAGTCAGTCATTTTTTCATTATTTTTTGGACTTGGCGATATTTTTTGGGCTTGGCGATATTTTTTTGGCTTGGCGATATTTTTTGAACTTGGCGATATTTTTTGGGCTTGGCGATATTTTTTGGGCTTGGCGATATTTTTTGGGCTTGGCGATATTTTTTGGGTTTGGCGATATTTTTTGGGCTTGGCGATATTTTTTGGGCTTGGCGATATTTTTTGGGTTTGGCGATATTTTTTGGGTTTGGCGATATTTTTTGGGCTTGGCGATATTTTTTGGGTTTGGCGATATTTTTTGGGCTTGGCGATATTTTTTGAACTTGGCGATATTTTTTGGGCTTGGCGATATTTTTTGGGCTTGGCGATATTTTTTGGGTTTGGCGATATTTTTTGGGCTTGGCGATATTTTTTGGGCTTGGCGATATTTTTTGGGTTTGGCGATATTTTTTGGGCTTGGCGATATTTTTGACTTGGCGATATTTTTTGGGCTTGGCGATATTTTTTGGACTTGGCGATATTTTTTGGGTTTGGCGATATTTTTTGGGCTTGGCGATATTTTTTGGGCTTGGCGATATTTTTTGGGCTTAGCGATATTTTGGGCGATATTTTTTGGGTTTGGCGATATTTTTTGGGCTTGGCGATATTTTTTGGACTTGGCGATATTTTTTGGACTTGGCGATATTTTTGGGCTTGGCGATATTTTTTGGACTTGGCGATATTTTTTGGGCTTGGCGATATTTTTTGGACTTGGCGATATTTTTTGGGCTTGGCGATATTTTTTGGGCTTGGCGATATTTTTTGGGCTTGGCGATATTTTTGGGACTTGCGATATTTTTTGGGCTTGGCGATATTTTTTGGGCTGGGCGATATTTTTTGGACTCGGCGATATTTTTGGGCTTGGCGATATTTTTTGAGCTTGGCGATATTTCCTTGAAAAGACCTTTCGAACAAAAAAAAGTTTGTTCAAATCGGACTGTTCATTCAAAAGTTAGTATCGCGGGACCGGTTGTTTGAACGGCTCAAAGTTGAACCAAAAATTGTTCAAATCGAAAAATCAAATACGGGAATGAGCTGTACTCGCCGAGATCTTTCCAACAAAAAAAAGTTTGTCCAAATCGGAATGTTCATTCAAAAGTTATTAGGGGGGGACAGACAGACCGACAGACCGACCGACAGACCGACCGACCGACAGACCGACCGACACACAAATTCCCCATCTCAATACCCTACTTTCAAATTTTTAATTTTTCGATATTTATTTCATTTTTTTGTTTCTTTTTGACTTTTTTTTACTTGGCGATATTTTTTGGACTTGGCGATATTTTTTGAACTTGGCGATATTTTTTGGACTTGGCGACATTTTTTAGATGCATTAAGCCAATTTTAATGCTTTTTTCGTCTCTTTTATTTTTAACGGGAAAGTAGGCTAAAAAACAGTAAATATTAAAATTAAAAAAGTATACACACATAACCGATTGTTCAAGGTTTAGACAAAAAATCACAAGGATAAAAAGAAACAAACTGAAGTTCAGGAACTTCCTCCTTACACCTTGGTTGAACCTTCTGGAATTATTTCTTCTTCCGTGCCAAGATTGTGCAATTTCAAGTTATCATTTTCATTTATTGTTACTACTATCCTTTTTGTTTAATTTTAAGTGTCCGTTTTTTTAATCTTCCCAGACTCTAATTTTAAAAAGAAACCGGTTTCATAAAAAAAAATCTTATGTGTTTGGACAATACGTCAATGATCTTAGTTTATTATTTTCTTTCAAATATTTATCAGGTCGTTTCGGAAATAAAAAGAAAAAAAGGTAAAAGCATTTTTATTTTTTCATTTGATTCTTTTAGCTTTAGAGTGATTGGAAAAAACTGTTATATTATATACATTTAATTTCAAATGAAAATTGAAAATTTATACTTTAAAAAACATAGATGTTCACTATCGCTAAACTATGTTTTTTCACGAAAAGGAGAAGGGCTGATAAGTGTCAGTCATTTAAAATATGAATTAAAAGAAACGTATAAATCCCATTGATTCATTCGTTGATGATTTTTGCTAGCCAGCCCCCAAAGTGGTAAGAGACAGTTTAATATGACAAAATGGGTAGGGTTTCTCCCGTAAAATGTTTTTACTGGCGAAATACAGACGTTTTAAGCTAATATTCACCTGTTTTTAGAAATTGATAAGGAAGCTAAGCAAAATTGAGAAAATCTAACCATCGTAGTCCCAAAATATGGCTGATTTGAAAAGGCGTGGAATTCACCGAAAAGCGATTTCAATTGCAAGACCACCCAGCAAACGTTAACTTCATCCCGTTCGACCTTCGGCAAGAGTTTCGATATTAGAATGCCATAACTCATGAGAGTCGCTCGGTATATTGTGTTGCCAGCAGCACCTCATTTATTTTAAGAAAGCACCCCAAGGCTGACGTGGAACTATAATTGTCGGAGGCAGGTCAAATTCCTATTCCACGGGTATAACGGATTCTTCAGTTCACTGACTACGCCTTCAGGAATCTATTGCCGAATTGTGATGAATTTCGAGGCATTTCCTGAAGAGAAAGCAGAGGGGGAAAAAATCTATCTTCACTTTTTTACGTGGATTCGTTCCGTTCTGAAGGGAAAATCACTCGACTGTACTTCTGATGGCAGGGGAATGGATGAAAGTAAAGGTTGAATGAGTAATGATATTCAACAGATTATCTTGTTTCGAACAACCAACTTTATAGATGCGATAACGTTTTCTAATGTACTTTTCGTACTTTCTCCAGTTAAGCTTTCTACATAACGGCGTAAATGTAAAGTAACCATTTAAAATACTTTACTGCAAAGGTTCTTAAATTTCTCTAATTTGTGGCACCTCGCTCTCTCTATTACATAATGTCAGTGTAGCTTAATTGGGTAACGGATAAATGAATACCCTGTTTATACGAATAAAGCATTCCGGTACCGATTATTTAAACATAGACGCAATATTAAAGATTCACCCTAAAATAAATAATATCACCGAATAATTAAAGAGTATTATTCAGTTTTCACGAATATTTCTTCTAAAAAAAGTTTGAACAAAATAAAAATAACTTAAGTAAAAATAATTATTGGCGTAAAACTATAAAATAATATTTTCTTCCAACAACGGGAAAGAAAAATAACTTCTGCAATCCATCAAAACATGAACTGTTAAATATTAAATGTAAAATACGACAGAAGAAGAGGAGAAAAAACAGACAAAAAAGTGTTTCCAAAAGACCCTTAGCTAGAAATTCACTATTATGGACTTTTCAAAAAGAAATTTAGTCCCAAAAAAATGTCAGAACAAAGATATAAAACTACTTCAACTCTTCATACAAAGACTACTTCAACTGAAGCTGTAAGTTGCTTTTAAACAAGTTTCATACGTACTTATAATATACTAGCTGCGTGGCCCGGCGTTGCTCGGGCTTTAATGTAGTGAAGGCAGTTTGAGAAAACTACTCGCCGCCAAGGTGGCTCGCCTTCAAAGTAGTGAGGAAAGTTTAAATAACCTACTCGCCGCCAAGGCGGCTCGCCTTTAAAGTAGCGAGGACAGTTTCAACAAACTACTCGCCGCCAAGGCGGCTCGCCTTTAGAGTACCAAGGAAAGTTTTAACAAACTACTCCCCGCTAAAGCGGGGATTATAGCTGCGTTATATCGTTTTTAATATAAGAAAAAAAGTTAAGACAATAATTAAACACTACCCAATATGAAAATACTATGCAATTAAATTATGTGTTTAGTACCAATGATACAAAGTAGTAAAAACGTTACAAAAACATGACGAATCATATTATTTACTTAGTAACTTTTATACTTAGTAACTTAATTTACTATAGTAACTATCTTAAATCATTTAAAAAAAGAATGTTTGACTCATCTGAAACCTACTTACCTACCTATTACATAAGAAAAAAAAAGTCGAAAAAATAAGAAAACAATAGCAGTACGAAACAAAAACTATATCGACAAAATCTGTGGTCTTCCCCACTATTTTTTTGAAAGTTAAAAGGCACGTTTGTTGTCAAATATCAAATTGCTACATTATATCACAATTAAATATTAAATGCTAAAATCTTTGCAATTGTACCGAACTAAAAGGAATTATTTGCCTTGTTATAATCATCATAGGAGGGCCTAGAAA
The DNA here is from genome assembly GCA_038373865.1 of Uloborus plumipes. Taxonomy (NCBI): domain Eukaryota; kingdom Metazoa; phylum Arthropoda; class Arachnida; order Araneae; family Uloboridae; genus Uloborus; species Uloborus plumipes. The sequence goes on along the minus strand of JAXGGA010003531.1, from coordinate 74,749 downwards.
CGCCGTGAAATAAAATGCTTTCAAGAAACGAAATGAAGAAAAGGGAACCAATAATGAATTTAAAAGATGTCGGCATAGCAACGCAATAAAATGTTATTAATGTGATCAGAAAAGAGGTTTTGAAACTCAAAGTTTGAAAAACGCTTGTAACTTTGTTTCTAGTGAAGATAAAAGTTTGGTTTTTCGACTGTAAGTCGAATCAACTCTTGGGTTAAAAATATCGCTCTATCCAATGGCGTAAAAATCAAAACTGTGGAATAATTAGTTTATTTTTTATTGATGGTTTTAATGAACCAAGTATTGCAAGAAATCGGGTGAAGCCTTGCAAAAGGCAAGTTTAAAAATTAAATAACTCATGCTGTGTTTAAGTTAGAGAATCGGAACACACTGCATAGGACGGAGAAAGTTTTTCTGCTTCCAACGATATATAAAATTAATATGTGCAAGCAATTTTTAACCCCAGTATTTGGCGATTTATGTAAAAATTGCCTTGAATTCGAGTAAAATCAATATATAACAGTTATATTGTATAATCAATATTATTTTTAGTTATAACAATAACTCCTATAGCCTAAAGCCTTCCTGGATAAATGGACTATTCAACACAAAAAGATTTTTTTAAATCGAACCAGTAGTTCCTGAGATTAGCGCGTTCAAACAAACAAACAAACAAACAAACAAACAAACTCTACAGCTTTATATTACTAGTAAAGATATGTTTAATTATAATACTAGTTTTCTGTTTACTTAGCTTATTCCAAAAATGTTTTAACCAATAACATTAATTTCTTCTTTTATATAGTCACAGATTTAATAGTATTAGTACAGTCGAACCTGTTTATCTCGAACCTGCGTATCTCAAAAATCTCTCTATGTCGAAATTTTTCCATTTCCATGCTTTTGCAGCATGAATTTAATGTTTTTTCTCATGTTTATCTGGAATGATTTTCCCGAAAACCTCTATATATCTCGAATTTTGACGACTCTCATTTTTGAATTTCATCTCCAGCCACCATTATCAATGGTATAACTTAGAAACAAAAATCATCTTCTGCACAATCATTCATAGACTATGTTTGTACTTTAAAGGTATGCATTATTTTGCTATAGATATAGTCATCACAATTAGTAAAACACGGACTCACAGCATGTCGTGCAGTAAAATATTGAATAATATCAATGCAAAACAATCTATTAAGTATTTGATTTTGTTCCAATTGCTTATTTTTGTAAATTTTATCACAACCTCTGTTTCTCGAAACCTCTGTACCTCGAAACCTCCGTATTTCGAAACTTCCGTATCTTGAACTTTTTTTCTGTCCCGAGAAATTCGAGATAGACAGGTTTGACTATTACTTTTTAAGATTAATGTTGTCAACCCACTTAATCGAATATTTCTTGGAGCGACCATCTTTGTTAAAGTATAGTCAACACTCCCGCTCTCTAATACATTTGTATAACTTGATATTATGGACACTTCTCGCCTCTCTATGTGACACCACACGGTGCCGTGGTACCCACTTTAGGAACCCTTGCTTACTCTACAAAATTCATAGAGAATCCTATTACTTGAAGTGATAAAATGCATAAATGATATTTGTGTCTTTATAGGCATCTGCGTTCTTATATTAAGTATTTCATTTCTCCGCAATACCTACTTTTATTTCGGAATAGACTTATTTATCTTTAAACTTTATTCAATTTCGAAGTAATTAGGCTGTGTTACTCTTCTGGTTTGAACAAACACAACTCATTCAATAGAGCTCTAACTTACAGAACAAAAATAGTTATTCGAATAATAATGATGATTATAGTAATAATAATCAAACCAAGAACCTTAATTATTGTTATTATTCAACTTTATTCGGAATTTCATCAAAAATCAGCAAAGCAATCACTGTTCACAGTATTAATTTTCAAAAGTTCGCTGGAGCAAATGCTTTGCTCCCGATTAACATTTTTAGAAACAATGAAAAATAGTTTTGCATAAATGAACTCATTAAAATCAGACATGTAAATTTTACCAGCAAGCAATTTAATCATTTTAAAGAAAACCCGAACTGCTTCAGCCTTTCTTTTCCCTCTTTCCATCTATTTTTTTTTATTCAAAAGGTTGAAAAACTGTTTGCATTTTCAAAATAATAATCACCAGAAAACGTGTTTATATCAAAATATTTTTGAGGTTGAGCATTGCTCCTTGAAATAACTTGTTAAAAAATCTTGCTGAGTATTTATTTACTACATCAGTTTTTCTTACTTGAACACGTTTTACTTTTACTAGCATTTTTTGCTTTACTTTTTAAATTCCACTAAAACACTAATAAATTTTCCTCTTGACAAATCTTTTCTACAAAAGGGGAACAAAAATACTTAATTACGTATTTTTATAAGAAAAAGAAAAAAAAAAGATAATAAATGTTGTAAAAGATGCCGAAAGTGTTTAAAATTTTCTAAATTATGATAAATACACACAAAAAAAATCTTTGCTTTTTTGCAACCTACATTTTGTACCGATTAAAAGTAGTCTTAAGATTAATGAGGAAAAAAAGTACTTTTAATTATTGCATAGGAAAACTTTTGCAGGCATTTTCCTTATCTTTCAAGATCATTAGATATTCTTCTTTCCTGAGGTCTCTACAACAGAATCACGTAAAAAACTTTCTTGTAGCTGCCTGACTAATTATGGGACTGCTGTAAAGGGCTAATTTCTTCCATGTGTATTATCTTTAAACCTTGTTATTTTCTCACTTTTTCTCTTTGTCTTTACGTTGTTTAAGCAACGGGTTGTTTTCTTATGTAGCTTTAGTGATGTTTTAAATTACGAAAACGTGTGGTATTTTGCACCTCCATATTAAAGTTAACATTTTTTTCCTATGCAGATTTTTATTCCACGTTTTATCTCTGTCCATTATATAATTCATTTACTGCTTGAGAAGTTTAAATTTTTCATTGAAAAACAGTATTACGTGCTGCATTTAGTGTCTTTAATAAAACCTTAAGTCCTTTGTAATTTATCGGGCTTATAATTTATAAAGAAGTATACTTTGTATGAATTCAGAATTTATATCGTTCTAGTTAATGCATAAAATCATATAAAGTACCTGACACCAGATAGCATCAATTTGGAATCTTCTGTTGCATAGGTGATTCTTTATATCTAAAGAATTACGTATTTGAGATAAGTATTTGAAAATTATTATTGTTTCCTGATTTGATTGAATGATTCATACATACAGTTTGAAGCTACATCGTAGGTTTCCCAATTTTTTTTGGAAAAATAAAATACCTTAATGACGTATCCACAGATGAATCAATTGCACTGATTTTTTTTTCTACCAATCATCGCTATTTCATAAAGAAGCAGTAAAAATTTTTTTGTATTTTGCAATAAAATGTCAAACAGAAAGTTAAAATGCTGTTTTAGTTTTTTTTTCTTTTATCAGAGCAATTCGCACATATATTAATGTTCGAACATTAAAATGACTTCGAATTAATTCCTATGGTAGAGTACTTACTCAACAGACTGATTCATTCTTACTTCATTGACCTTTGCACCTTTTAACAAACCTCCGTAACGCGAACAGGTTTCACTCCAGTATCCGCAGTTTTTCCGCGAATCTTCAGTTCATTCAGTCATAAAAGGTCAGGATATTGCTTTCTCGTGTTAGCAGCTTTCACCATCGGCACATTCACTTATTGTCGAAAATGTAATCACCGATTCGGATGAGAGTTTCCGCGATTCCCATTGCAGTTGAAATCGTTCCCGCGATTGCTAAGAGATCGGATTAAAACATTCAATCTGCTTTGGAAAGTTGAGGATGTTAGGAATTAAGCGGCGAGGCATTTGAAAACAATTTATAAAAAGTATTTGTTTGATTAAAAAAATATTATTTGTAAAGTCAAAATTAACTTATTTTTGAATTTCAAACTAATATTTTATTGTCGATAAAAATTAAAATGTTTCTGAAAATGGTTATTCTTTTTACAATAGATGTAAAACAAACCGGTACATAATTATTTTGAATACGGTAGTCTAAGCAGTAAATGCTTTAAACTTAAATTTGTTTCCAGAACTTTATTGCAGAATTAAAAACTGAAGGATTCGGCAAATGATACTAAAATTGATTTTTGTTTTCAAATAATTATAGGCAGTAAAGAAAAAAAAATTAAAAAACTTTTCTGATCTTGTTTAGAATTTTCGGGGGAAATGTGTGAGATTGAAAAACGTGCAGCTATTTAGTAAATGAACACGTCTAACCAGTAGATCCATTTTTTCCTCTTTAGCATTATAAAGATGGAAGTTAGTTATTTGTTCATACTAAAAATTATAATTAGAAAAAAACCTGTCCATTTTCTGGTTGGAATTCTTTGCACTAAAAATAAACGAAAAGACGAATTTTCATCCATTTCGAGGTCAATCAAAATTATTTTAAGCTTCTATTATTCGTCTTATTATTTAAAGCATTAAATAATAATAATAATAAATAAATAAAATAAATAAATTTAAAAAAGAGAAAAACCACGTAAAATGTGTCTGGAGTAATAGAATTATCAATGCGCACAGACATAAAATTTTAAGTAATTAATATAAATTAAGGAATTATGAGTGTCAGTGTCGGCGCCAGTCTGAGAACTAGCTTTATGTCATTGTTAACTTGATCAAGGTGTTTTCATTCCGCAAAATCTATTAGATTGTATTTATGTGCCTTTCGTAAATCATACACTTCTAACATGTAAACATTTTTTTAACACTTCATAACTCATTACAGTTCAAGCAACGGAAGAAATCACTTCGCATTTTGACTTGCTTTTTTTTCACCTCTCACCTTAACAAATTCTTGATTAATGCAGGCGTTCAAGTTAGTGTATATTTATCACTAACTCGAAAAAGTAAATGTAACAAAATCTCACTGTTAGTTGCTTATCGGATGATTTAAACTCCCCATTGGCATCAGTAATTTTCCACCCCAACCGCAAAAGCTTCGTAAATTAAAAAAAACGAGAAAACCCAAATTAAATGTGTCTGGAGTGTGGTAGAATTATAAATGCGCACACATAAAAAATTTCAAGCACTTATGTCGTTTTTTTAACTGTCATAAATTGAGGAATTATGAGTGTCAGTGCCGGCGCCAGTCTAAAAACTTGCTTTATGTCACTGTCAACTAGTGATCAAGGTGTTTTCAATCCGCATAATTTATTAGATTATATTTATGTGCCTTTCCTAAACCATGCACTCAGTACAACTACTAATATGTAAACATTTTTTTTTACAATTCATAACTCATTACAGTTCAAGCAACTGAAGAAATCACTTCGCATTTTGGGTTGCTCTTTTTCCTCACCTTTCACCTTAAGAAATTCTTAATTAATGCAGGCGTTCAATTTAGTGTATATTTATCACTACCCCGAGAACATAATGTAACAAAACCTCACTGCTAGTTGCCTATCGGATGATTTAAACTCCCATTGGCATCGGTAATTTTTCAACCCAAACACGCAAAAACTTCGTTTCTTTATTTTTTTTTTCCTTTTAGGACGTGTTTCGGAATATTAAAGAGACTGGTTTTGATATCCGGCTATTTTATTTATAGCCGTATCGCAATCTCGTTCCCTAAATATTCACTCCGTGCTTCGAATGTCGAAAAGTATAAAATGATTTTCGTTCGGTTCATTTTACGTTCAATACTTTCGAAATTTTCTGTGGTATTCAGTAATTTATGAGCTGCTTGGCTTTTACACGGCATCAATCTCCATCAGGCGATGCAGGTACACGTTTCCTCTCTTTTTTTTCACCTTTTTCTACGGATAACAATCGATGAAATTGAATTCGGACCATTAACTGTCTCGGATTGAAGCATTATACGTACGATGATCTTCGATATGACATGTACATAGATCATGTGTCATACAAGTAATTAAATAATCTTGTCACATATATTTCCTCAGAATATTAAAAAGAAGTTACGTCAATGTAAGAAATGTGTTTTGAAAAGATCGAATTGATCCAAGCGCATTTCATGCACAGTTTCAAAGGACTAAATAGATTTTTTTTTTAAAAAGTGATTTGTCCTTCCGAGCTCTTTCAGAAAAAAATATGTTTGGAGAATTGAAACAACCCAATTATTACGTATGTTAAAAAGAGGTTTAGTTTTAGCCCGGTATTGCACAGGCTACCTTAGAAATGAAAACGATATCAAGTGATGCATCTGCTTTTGGTAGAGCAACAAACTCGCCACCACGGCGGCTATCTAAAGCCAGCGTCCTCTACACACAGTTGCCAAAACAATACTTTGAATGAACGCCATCTCTCGAAAAGAATTTAAACGAATCCGCTCGTGCTTTTCGCCTATTATTATTTTTAAACTATAATAATAACTCCTTACACATAATGTAATGTTATACAGCCTAAACCTTTTCTGATTAAATAGACTATTCAACACAAAAAAAAGAACCTTTTTCAATTCGAACCAGTAGTTCCTGAGATTAGCGCGTTCAAATAAACGAACAAACAAACTCTTCAACTTTATATTGATAGTATAGATTGCTAAATATATTTTTTCCGTTTTCAACTTAAAACTACTACAATATTAAGTAATGAGATACTTTCCCCAAGCCAGGGCTAAGGACGAACTACATAAAATACACAGCCAGTTCTTCCATGTCATCCAGATGCTGCTATTTCTATTTTAGCTATCATTTTTCTCGTCACTCTTAGTTTCTATAAGAGGATTTCTGTCGCCAGCTCGGTTACTGTCTAATCAAAACAGATTATTCCTAATGTGGATGAAACTGTAGTAACTGGATTACTTGGCCGTGCTTGCGGTGTATATTATGTGCTACAAGATCAACTTACAGACACACCAGCGACTCTCGGTTTTAGAGTTTTTACTTCCAAGAATAATGTGTTGCACGAAATATTTATTAAGGGAAAATTTTATTAAATGTGAGGAATTTACTTTTTCCAAAGCGTTAAAAAGCCAATTACTATTTAAGCTTCTTCAGTTTACAGAACTGATGCAATTTTTTAATGGGAGCTATTGACAAGGACGGATCTAGAACTATTTCAAGGGAGGGGCGATTGATTTTATTACGTTTCCTTTACTACATATCATGGTGTACAAATATTGACGTCTTATGTTTTGGACGTCAATCGTGAAACTTAACCTAAGGAGAGCCCTAAATCTTCCTTCTGCTAGCATTAAGTCTAAAAATGCCATTTTTGAACTACAATGTTGAAAGTATACCAGGGGAACGTTCTTCAAGGAGGGACCAACGCCTCCCCCCCCCCCCCCCAATCACTCCTCCCTTGTATCTGTCCCTGGATGTTGATGCAGTTCGAGTTCAGTGCCTAGGTGTTTGAAATCAAAAGGTTATTCACTTGGCATATGTAAGGTTCTGAGATTAGTGCTTTCGAGTTTCTTCAATATAATTTTCTTTCAATGAATTAATTTGTAGCGATAGATAATATTGTATAGTTCCATGATTTGTTCTTCAAATTTTCACATTTGTGTTTCGAAACACTATGCACCCGAGCCCTGAGACGAATTTAGATTCAGCACTTGTAGTTTAGAAGAAATTTCTTAGTTCATAATTTAAAGCACATTTGAAAAATCCCCTTGCACGCTATTTTTTCGGTCGATACATTTACCAATAAACTCATCTTTAAAGTACTTTATTCATTTTTAGTTAACTGCCGACTAAATATTTGTCTTGGTAAAATAAAATATGTTTCTAAATTTCACAAAAAAATCTTGAAAAATTGCTTAATTTAATTATCTTCAATATCACATCTTCAAAGAAGCTCATGAAAAAGATAAGAGACGGGCCCCATTTTATTTATTATCACATGTATAATTCATGATTAGGAGAAACAATCGTCCATTGGCAATAATATCTTATTTAATTGTAATATATCAAAGTGGTATCTCAAGATGAAGAGTGCATTTACAGCTTCAGTGAACGCAGCGGCGTTTAAGAACTACAGCCCAAGCCGAGTCACGTAAGTGACAAGAGTACGTGACTTGTACATGGTTTTTAAAACCATTTGAACACACGTGCTTCTACGGTACATGCTATCACGGAAACATTAATTCATCCCGTTTGTTCGTTCACTCCTTTTAAAGCTACAATAGATAATTATCTCGAGCTAGAGAACCTTAATTTAAAAGTATGATCCTGCATGCAACAATGTTAATAAATATCTCAAAACGTTTTTTGTACAGCAATACCAATTACTTAATAAGAATGAGTTTAAGTACTTGTAAGCAGGATTTCCACTTCTCATAAAATTATACAAGTTACAATACAATTTGTTTTAAAATTATTTAATATTTTCTTGCTCTAAAATAATTCAAAGATAACAGATATAATAAGAAAATGCTTATAAATATCATTTGAGGAAAAAAAATCTTTTTAAATAACCTTTAAAGATGAATAATTACAGTTCATATACTGTCTAAATCCATTCTAAGTTGAATATGGTTATTTCATAACTATGTGTTAGAACATTTTTCAAAAAAAAAAAAAAAGTACACCTTAATGGGTGCATAATTTATCGATTATCATTACATCTTTTTAACACATCTTTTTCTCCTTCAACAAAAACCATAATGCTATGCTAATATAATATTTATTAGTTATAACTAATCACTATTATGCCTTTTAAGAATAATCATTTCTTGAAGTGACCAACTTCGGCAATTTTGTAAATCGTACTATTGATTTGCATTTTTTCTGATCAAAAACTACTCTCCCTATTGGACGAAACATCAGTGTTTTAGTACAGCATTAGTTGTTACGTTTATCGTCGTCGGTTAAAGTTTAGACGACCCCAGCAGTTCAAGCATAATGTCAAAATATAAAGAAAACTGCTCTGTGTGTTCGGCTTCATTCGTTTCAAATAAGTGCAAACAAAACTGACAGAAACTCTCTGCTAACCCGTATGCACAGCATTCAAAGATAAAGCAAAAGTTACCCTGAGATACGGGTGTTTCTCAAAAGAGATGAAGAAACATGTTCCGTTCGAAATATTAAATGTAACGAATACACTGCGATGCAAAAGTTTAGACAAATGGCAAATATGTGAATAAAAAGAAAACTATTCAACAAAATGCTTTCAAATTTCTACTGCAGGTACACAATAGGGTCCCAAATACGTGTCTGGAGTTCTTAAAACTAGAACTGGAATCAAATTTTGGAAATAACAAAAGACATTTTTTTACATTGTTGCAAAAGTTAAGACAATAGTCAGATTTTATGCAAATATTCCTTAAAATGTGATTGGTGGACTTTATTATTCATTTATAAAGTTCATAGATTGCTGAATAAATAATTAAAATATCAAAAGCTCTGTAGTTCTCGTGTAAAGAAGATGAGAAAGTTTGGAAGCCGAAATTTGAAAATAAACCTACTTTGTTAATTTTTTGTCTTTTAAATCGGCTCTAGAATGGTAGTACGTTGTTTTTTACTTTGTGGAGAGCAAATTCAGACATGCGTATCGATCAAAAGACCAAGAAAAATTATATTTCTTAAAGATGAAAGAATTGAAAAAACGGCTCGAACTGACGATTTGCCCCTTAATCTTACAAAACTTCAACTTGGGTAAAATACAGCACGTGACAGCATAAGTAGATGAACAACTGAATCAGAATGCATAAAAAAACAAAGAGTTGTGCTTGAGCCTTTCCGGACAGAGTGTCCCAAATAAGCCAGATTTTATTGGTAAAAGCAGCACAGCATATGATCATTGGGTTTTTCTCAAGTTCAGCGAAAAGAATTATAATTCATCAAGTCCATTGCAATTTTGATAATTTTTATCAAAGAAAGTACCATTCATTTTTTTGTCACGATGATACATATGCTGCATTCACCTTAAAATCTGGCTTATTTGGGACCCTCTGTCTGAAAAGGATCAGACACATTTCTTTGTTTTTTTTTCTGCATTCCGATTCAGTTGTTCATCTACTTATGCTGTCACGTGCTGTTTTTGACCCGAGTTGAAGTTTTGTAAGATTAAGGGGCGAATCGTCAGTCTGAGCCGTTTTTTCAATTCCTTCATCCTTAAGAAATATAATTTTTCTTGGCCTTTTTGATCGATACGCATGTCTGAATTTCCTCTCCACAAAGTAAAAAACAATGTATTACCGAGCCGATTTAAAAGACAAAAAATTAACAAAGTAGGTTTATTTTCAAATTTCGGCTTCCAAACTTTCTCATCTTCTTTACACGAGAACTAAAGAGCTTTTGAGATTTTGATAATTTATTCAGCAATCTCTGCACTTTATAAATGAATAATACAGTCCTGAATTTCCTCCGACCAATCACATTTCAAGGGATAATTGCATAAAATCTGACTACTGTCTAAACTTTTGGAACAATGTAAAAAAATGTCTTTTTTAATATCCAAAATGTTATTCCAGTTATTGTTTTAAGAGCTCCAGACACGTATTTGGGACCATATTGTGTACCTGCAGTAGAAATTAGAAAATATTTCGTTGAATAGTTTTCTTTTTATTCACATATTTGCCATTTGTGTAAACTTTTGCATCGCAGTGTATATAAATATATGGTACTATGAAATCGTGCTGTAAGTTTCCATAATCGTTTTATCTCGATTTTCCGCATTTGTTGCTACGTCTTCAAAAATACCATAAAAGCTATATCCTGGGAAACTAAATCAAAAATTGGAACGTTAACGACAATATTCAAAGATATTTGATGTAAATATTTTTCACAATTACAGCGAGATAAGACGTCAAACAAAGGTTTTCGAAAATATATGGAGTGCACTTTTATTAACAGTATTAATGAAGAGTAAAACTTTCTCATAACTGAGCGGCCGTTTGGGTGGCGTAGTGGTTAGACGTTGGTCTTTTACGTCCAAGGACGAAACTTCGAATCTGTTTCCAATCGCTGGACTTTCAGAATGCAGAACATCGACAGCGCTCATGTCGCATGATTACGTGGCAGTGAGAGCCCTGGAATACTCGTTTGGCTTTCGGTGCTTTTGACAAAAATCAATTCCAATTTCGCATCAGATAGAACCCGGGTGCCTTCCTCTGGTAGGAAAACTGCGTTAAAATTTCGAGGTAATAGCATCCGCCGATAGTAGTGCTGCTGTTGTTGTTGTCTTGTGTCAGCTAGTCCGAGCAATTTGGAGTGCGCGGCTTCACTTTTCCAATTGTAGCGGAATTTGGTGTGACGTCTGACTTTCACAGTACACACATTCCATAAATACCCGTTTATAGGGCAGATAGCCATTCACAGCACAACGACACATTTATAACAATAAAGAAAAAGGCAGGAGAGATAAAGAATATCCATGTCTGAGCTGGGATTCGAACCCGTGACCTCCTCATCTGAGTCTCTGATCACTAGACTAGGTAGCCGTTCGAAGTGAAGCTACATGAAAGCCGTGGAACGCATTACGTCAGCAGTTAGCAAGGAGCCAACATGCAGCTTTGTTAGAAAAAAAGAAGTAATTGTAATAATTTCACATCAAACTCAAATCTTTGAAAAGTTTTTCTTTTTTTTAAGTGCAGCAAAAGTTTGACTGAAAACAAAGCGTTGACCAATGTATTATCATCGGCATCATGCTAAAATAACGAATGTGAAAAATCGCGTTTTTCAAGTTCGATGGTTTCCCGTAGCACTAAAGAAGGGCTACCTACTGGTAAAATGATGATGAATCTGTTAAATGGTCGTAAGCCAATGTCATTTTTACAAATTCACAGCTTTACCCGATTAAGTTATGCTATAAGTACGAATATGGTATTCAACAGTTTACACAGTTAAACAAATAAAATAATTATATTTTCAAGGATTTATTGCCTTATTTTGTGTTCAATAAAAGTTTTCCTTAGTAAAACAAAACGTTTTTTAAATGTTTTCATCCATTATTATTAATCTTTATAGCTATTTTGTATCCTAGATGCAAGGTATCGAAAATGAATGTCATGAAACTTCATTACGGACTATCGAATATTCCTTAAATTTTCATATTCGATACTTCACCTTCAATTCAGTGGCTTTTGACCAAAAATGCCCATTTTGGTAAAGTAGCGAATATTTTTAAACAATTATTATTGATAATTTTGCAAATGATACATTCAAACGATAGTTTTACACTTAAAGATATCTATAAAATTTAAAAATTGAAAATAACCAAACGCGTCAGGTGGGAAAAATTTATATTCAGTGTTTTGGCTCTAACGAACGAAAAGTGCCTATTTTCACATTCGTAACTTTATCATGATGCCGACGATATAAGTGCATGATATTTTAGTTTTTCAAAATAGGCAATTATAAGATAACATTACATTCTTTTAAAAGAAAAGAACAATTTTGAGGTAATTCACCTGATTGTTTGGTATCATTTTAACGCTAGGGATATCTCACAAGCTAATGACTCTTTCTGGCAACCGATTTTTATACATTGGCTTCATTACAACAAGACTTAATGGCAGTCTTGCTTTGTTAGTTGATGAAGGTTTTGATCAATCGATTCTCATTTTACAAAGAAAAATGCATTTTGTCGAAAGCTTCAGAATCATTTATCACTGATCATCATCAGACAAGGGAATCATGTGACATTTCCATCATTTACGTGCAGCAAAATGAAATTAATTTGTCTTTTTCCATGAAAGGTGAGGCAGCAGCATAAGCTCTCGTCAGAAATTGTTTCTGGTTGCTAATTTATAAAAATCTAGATAAATATTCTTTCTTTCTTAAATATATTAGAAAGAAGTTTCTCTTTTAAAAAAAAAAGAAAGAAAGAGCAAGCCTGCAATTTCGCAACCTTAATCCCTTGGCTTGCCTTTTATCATCACACAGCTACAACGTAATTTGTTTCGTTATAAATTAAAACCAGAAAAAAATGCAGCGTGATAAAAAACGCGCACGTGGAAAAAAATATTCAAAAGTAGGCGTGGCGTAATTTTACAGAAAGTGGTTTAATTCTGAAGATTTTTTTTTCTAATTCTTCAGTTTGAAAAGTTAACTATACGTTCGTAGCAAGATTTCGTCCACAAGCGTATAGATTAGTTTTTTACTCTTGTACGCAACATTAGCCAATGGTTTCTTATTAAAAATGCAAACGTATAATTCACCGTAATGCGTCAAAGCTGTTGTCTATAATTTTTTCAGTATGGATCTTTTACCTCTTACAAGACTGTTCATCATTAAAATGCTTTACCTTTTTATATTTTTACTAATAATGAAGCTCGTAGCATTTCTGGTTGTATACTAAAACAAAGAAAACGCCGCACGATTCAAAGTATACAGTGATTTGTACTAGTGGATTTTTTTTTATATTTTAGGTAATAATTACTGCTTTGTATTTTTTAATCCAAAAGTTAGTTGTTGTGACACTGATAGTATGCAAATAAATGAATAAATAAGCACAAGATAGGATTCAGTCAGTTTTATACTATAATTGATGTAAGCATTGTTAATGTTGTTAACTATGTCTTGCACATTATGCATTTGAATCAAGAAAAAACTGTTTGTTAGTCCACTACATTTTCAGATTTTTTAATGTGTAACTGTTGAAAGTAATATTAAATGAATATTTAGATAACGTAAATCTCTTTTTATACGGACATAGGAGACCTGAGAACATTTTTTTAATATCAAAATTGCTTTTAAGTAGTGCTTGTTATGCCACTTATTGTAAATATATGTGAGAAATGACAATGGTCTGCCTACTAGGTACCCCATTTACTGATGACTACTAAGCAGTATGGACAAATAAGCTTCCACATTCGCCAAAAAAGAAAATGTTGTAGTACTTGACTTTTCAGCTTTAACGTTGTAGCAAGATATGTCTCAGGAAATTAAGACTTAAAATGAATCAATTAGAAATTTAAGTCACTACAACTCCTGATTTACGTAATATCCCACATTTACTGTGAAAATTTCCTACTTTTGAAGAATTATTATGCTAAACTTTTTTTTTAATTTCGCAGTAACTGTCATTAATGATCAGAGGTTTTTTTTATAAAGCAGTGAAGGATCTGCTTATCCACTTTAGGGCACGGATCCTCCAATTAACTTCTTATAAGAGCAATTTTGTTTTTGTTTTTTTAATTACCTTATTGTGTGTTTAACCATCACAATTTTTGCACTTTACACTATTTGTAGGAATTGAAACTTTAATATATTTGTTTGATTTCTAAACTACTATTTCTACCCAAGCAGATAGCCAAGCATCTGATCAAAAGTCTTGCATTCAAATGAATAAATATTTATTAGTCGTTAAAATAATCTTAAACATCAAAATTATTATTATATTCAAAATATAATAATATTCAAAAGATAATAATAATTAAGAAAATCAACAAAACAGAGAAAAAATGGAAACGTCGTTCAAATCTTACAAATATGAGCTCAGAACAAAAAACATTCATCAACGTCTATAACTATACTATAACATATAAAAGCAATCGTCTAAAAGTCTTTTGCCAAATGCAACATAATCATAGAATGAATTTCTGAATTTAGAGTTCGTATTGAGTCTTACAAGACAAAATATACCTTCTGAATGAAATATTCAGCCATAAATAAAAAGATCTATTCAAAAAAAGAGCACACAAGTTATTAGTTGTTTGTCTTACAGTTGCTCTGTGCTAAAGCTCGCTCCCAACGGCTGCAAACACGACACTAATGCGGAAATATTTCTTCCTTGGAAGGACCATTTTTTACGCATTCTTTTAAAGAAAACATTACTAAAATCACTCTTACGCTTCAGATCTTCCTTTTAAAAGAAATTTTCAAACTATGTTCTTTTTTATGACAGATATAATTCCTCAGTGGGACATGGTGCGCTCGTATTTTGAGATATACAGCCAGAGTAGGAAAGAAAAAATTCTTAGCAAATCTCTTCAATTAAGACTTCGGTCCGGAGGAGGATGAAAAAATCGTTGAAATATTACACTCGTTAAATTCGAAAGAACGAAAAAACATATTTGCATAAAAGATAAAAAGTCCGAGTTTCTTGCGAAAGAACTGTTAAAGAGAAAGAAGGGAATACATGGTTTTTAGTCCATGATATATAGCGTCGTTAGCGGGAAAATTCACTTTGGCTTCTTTAATTAATAGACAACTGTGCCTCCTAATTCTACTTTTTGCAAGAACGTGTGTTCAGCAACATTAATATGAGCACAGAGCTCCAATTTGCAACGCTTTTTAATTGCTGCTTGTTTTACTTCAGCTTTATTTTTCAAAAAAGGCTTCATTTTTTTAACAACTTTATTGTATTAAACCGTTTACATGCTTAAAAATACTGTCAATAACGAAAATGATGGCTTGTTTCAAGAGTTGATATGTTAAGAATTTGACTTTTATTTTCTTTAGAGACAAGATTACTTCAGTCTTCTAAAGCTTTTATTTATTTTAAATTTATTATTAATTGTTATTATGTCTCGAAAATAATTGTTTCTAATAATGAATAGAAAACATACTTGAGTCTTTGTATTAAAATGTGAAGTTATTGTGATTTACGTTGCATAAGTAAAGAAACTCTTGAGAAAGAAATTACTAGTTTTGAATGAAATGCTAATACAGGGTGTCCACTCCAATCGTGGACCAATAGCTAATTTCTAAACCGTTAGAGATAAGCATATAGTTTATTTAGGAAAAAATCTCCAAATTTTGAAAGGAATTTTGGGTCTATTCAATGTTTTTCAAAAAATCAAATTTTGAAAGAGTTACGAAATTTAAATTTTTATACAGCCCCCCAGTCCTATCAATCATATTTAGTAAAACATTCTTGACACTGTAACGTTTAAAACTAAAAAAAAATCACTCTTCTACTACAAAAATTGACCGAGTTATGACGTTTTGAAAAATCAAGATTTTGAAGGATTTCGCATACGATCTTTTGAGCGGTCTCTCGATGACGTCATGAAATAATGCAAAATCTTGTTTTTTCAAAACGTCATAACTCGGTCAATTTTTGTGGTAGAAGAGTGATTTTTTTTTAGTTTTAAACGTTACAGTGTCAAGAATGTTTTACTAAATATGATTGATAGGACTGGGGGGCTGTATAAAAATTTAAATTTCGTAACTCTTTCAAAATTTGATTTTTTGAAAAACATTGAATAGACCCAAAATTCCTTTCAAAATTTGAAGATTTTTTCCTAAATAAACTATATGCTTATCTCTAACGGTTTAGAAATTAGCTATTGGTCCACGATTGGAGTGGACACCCTGTATATATTTTCATGTATATGACATTTTTAAGAAAATCTGCAAAATACATAAGTAAATTCAATTTGAAATTTGAAGCTTATTCTGAGCTCTGTACGTTACCTGTGCGTTTTTTTATGTATCTTTTTGTTTCATGACTTTTTTTTTTTTTTTTTTTTTTTTGTGCCTTAAATATTCGCGTGATAAATTTCTGTATGCAAAATGTGAGTTCAAGTGTACTTTTAACTCACAAAGAATACCGAAAATTTAGTCAGTCATTCCTCTCTAGAAAGATTGTTCATCAAAATTATTGCATTGTAACTGTATTAAATTTTTACTCGAATTCTATTCAGTATCAAACTGGGAAAAAAAAGTTGTTTTGACCTTTTTTTTTCAATGACGTGTAGTATTTTCCTGACAATAATTAAATTGAATGAAAATTTCAATCGATACACTCGTTCAAATTTTTAAATTTCCACTATATTTACAGCAAGAATCTAAAGATAGAAAGCCCAACTTTCGTTTTTCACTCTGCTGCTGCATGCCATTACGAGGAATACACACAATTGCCACCTCGAGTTCTTTGATTGTCAGTCTGCCAAAAAACAAGCATTCTCTCGTTACTAAGTAACTGACAGGGGAAAAAAGAAATCGTTCACATTTTCTTGTTTTCCTCATCCTATGCCCAATAGTCTACCACAACTCAGCAAATTGACAAGTCGGTGGGAATACGCGGAAAAAAAACGAAAGACTAAAACTACAAGACGATGATTTGATTTTCTGGACACATGCTGTGTAAGCGATGGTGGTCTTATCTTTTTTCTTCCACTTACGATCGGAAGCTTTTGGTGGAAAAACCTGGGAGTAAAAAGAAAGAGCACAACGTCACTTTTTCTACCTTGTAGCTTTCTTGTGCAGTTTTATTCCTGTTAACACATTGATGGATTTATTTGATAGAACTTGAGAGTATTTTTTTAACCTTTTTTGCATAGACGTGCCTGGGTTAGAAAGGGCGTTACTAAGTTTTTTCTCTGCATTTTTTTTTGGACTCAAGATAAAAATTGTGGTAATGATGAAAATTACGGATGACTTCTAGTGCATACTTTTATTTTTTTCATTTCAACTTTGTTTTTCCCACCAAAAATGATTTTTTTTAAATTCCTTCTGCTCATTCATCTCTGAAACATAAAAATATATATAACTGGTTTCTTTGATGAAACCACTTACATATACGGTTCTGATTTCATTGCAAAACTTAGGGCTCAGTATCGGCACATTTGTTCAAATCTATGTGTGTATTTTAGCTCATGTTGTTTTATTATATGCTCTTTTTCTAATATGCATATATATGCCTATCTAGAAATTTTAGTCATCGCTCTAGAAGAATTCAAATTTAGAATTATTTTTTCATTTATTAATCAAAAATGTTTTGATGTTTATAGTTAAAATTAAAGTGTTCTTTCGTTATTATTTCTATTTTGGGGAAGCAGGTCATCGTCGTAAAAATTCATTCGACTTCAGGTAAGGTTTTATTTACAAGGAAAAAATTAGTTTTAATTTTGGAAAAAATATAACCTTTAAAAAAAGAAAAACTAATAGTTATGATTATTTTAATCAAAAACAGTCAAAAACTATCACAACCTTTAAATAAAAACTATCACAATCCCTAGTTTCCGTAATTTTAGTATTTTTAAAAAGTAAGAGGGTTATCAGTTTATAGATGAATTTATTATGTAGCAAGTATTTTTACGTGCGTATAACGGAGAACTTTCTGAAAAGAATGAAATAGAAAAGAAATAACTATCTGGTTTTCGGGTTTATTTTGAACTGGTTTATAAATATTTCAGATATCAAGAAGAACAAACAGAAATTTTGGCAAAATCTGTCGGGTTCTTTTGGAGTCTATAAAAGGCAAACTATTAATATTTTGTCAAAAGCAGTCTTTGAAGTTCTGTTTTTACATTTAGAAAAGTTAAAAGGAAGATAAGAAATCATTTCGAATGTACAAAACTACAGAGTAATGTGGGAAAGGGGACTTAAAGCACAACAATAACTTTTTTGACAAGACACAAGCTTCAAATAAGAGACAAACAAAAGTTTTATCATAAATGAGCAATATAATCACACATCTCCTTGTTTAAATTGTTTGTTGAGACATCTTTTAGCCTTTGCCTTTATTGTCGATGCGTTTCTATATCGTTAGATTTGTTGCCAACATGTACCACATTATACCCCAGTGAGGGGGATACCTCAGAAAATTCATCATAGTGTAACATTCCAGATAACATAACATGCCACTTTAGAATAAAATTCAGTGTTTTTTTTTTTTTTTGGTTGAAAAAAAAAATCATAGAAAAAAAAAGAAAGAAAATTCTATGCAACTTTAATCCTGCTTCCAAGAAACGAATTCTTTTAATTAGAAGCTGGAAACCCACTTGTATATTCGAAATTATTTAAGAGAACCGGAGTTTCAACTTTTTAAATCCCTTCGGCAAAAAAAAAACTTAAAAAATCATATTCTCATCTGCATGTAAATTGCGGGAAAAAATATCTGTTTACGGATTAGTTTCCTTTTCTTTGTTTGTCTTTTATGGATGAACTGAGAAAAATACTTTTTAAAATAACGTTAAAAAACAGTTGAACTTTTTCCCCCAATAAAAAGCACGTTTCTTGAAATGAATCTATTCCCAAAAGATATTTCAATTTTTTTAAACAAAAATTAAAGTGATTTTTTTTAATTAAAAAGCCTTGATTAATGGGGCTTTAAAACTTATTTTACTATAACGATGTGAAAGTCTTGAAGATTGAATGCTAGCTGTAATAATCAACTGAAAGGTGGTTTAAAATTGAAATGAATGGAACTTGATTTTTGAAAACATCGCGTCGAGGCAAGTATGAACCTTATGTAACTGCATGAGAAATGTCTCAATTTTGAATTTCTGTTTCTGACCATTGCATCGGGTGAATACGCATACGCTCAGACTCTGTGTTTTATTCTTATTTAATCTACATCGAGATTGTTATTTATTTTAAAAAGCTTAAAATATGAAAAGCAATAAACGTGAACGAAGTCGTAGGTTTAAAGTGGACGATATGTGTGCGTAAGCTTTACTAGTTTTAGAAAATTTGATGAAAACTAACTGTTTTTATTGAAAGGGGGAATGTTTTGCTATGTAAGTTTTATTACAAGCATTTATTACAAGCAAACTGAATTTGGTTAATGAGGTAAATGTATGGTGTACATGCAAAACTCACATTCTCCAGTTATTTGAGGTATTGAGTTATGCACATGACAATCTTCGTCTTGCAAAGCAGAACCGAGCTAAAATATTGGTTTGAACCAAAACTAACATTTTAACGTATAAAAAAATTTATAAAAGTCACGATATGAATTAAAAGTCACATTATCCAACAGCTGGTCAGGATTTCCCGAAAGTTAGCAAAAGTGGACAGTGTGAGTTTTGCTTCTACATGCTCAAATAGACATTTTAACTTTCCATTTCTGATACAATTTATATGTAAAGATATTTACATTGAAAGAACATTTTAAAACTTTTATTCATCAAGGTACTTTAAATCTTGTCATATAAATACTTATTAAAATATGTTTCGATTTTCTTCTAAAGATAAAACTTTCGATTCCCAAGTTCCTATTTAGCTTTTGAATTTAACCGTTAACAACTATGTAAGTATAAATCTTACTTGTACGTTATTAATGATACCGACTTTTTAAAATTTTCAACGGTCTTGAATAAAATTGGAACGTTTCGAAAGATTCTTAACACTGCTTTTAAGAACACTTTCCCTTCTTTTGGTGAATCTTAAGTATTGAAAGCGAGAAGTTCTCTTAAAGTATTACGAAAGTTCTTGGGAGATGTTACTTTGTAGTTTTCAGAAATAAATGCTGTTTTGTTTAAATTCAGCATTCGTTTAGACCGAGGTATAGTTCTAAGATGACTACAATTTCAAAATGCATGGATCTGGTAGACACCAGTTTCTTTCTAATTACTATTAGTTTTATTATTTTCAAATGATATTTTTATTATTGTTAAATATTATTATTATAATCATTATTAAAAAGGATTATAATTATTATTCTTATATTTAGTGTTAATTTATGATCAATATTATATTATTGTAATTATTGTTATTATTAATAATATATAATTATTACTGTTACTGTATCATTATTATTATTATTTAATTATATTGTTATTAAAATTATTATTTTTACTATTATTAGTTATCACCCCTAACATAACCGGCTCTTTGCTCCACTCCTTTCTTTGGACAGTTTTTTCTGTGTTTTATGATGTTCAATGTTCATTGACTCTGAGTTAATACTCTGCATAAACAAAATTGAATTTAATCATAAAAGTTAGCAATAAAATTTTTGGGATGCTTAAACAAAAATCTACTTAACTGCCATTTTTCTTTATTCAAACCGTTATTCGTAAATAACAAGTTTCGCAATTTGCAGATATGAAAAGCTGAGAATTTCCTCGAAATTATTATTTCTTTTATTGTCTTATTGTAAACTACATTTAAGGGCTTTTTTTGTCAAACTACAGGATTTTTTTTACTCGAGTCAATCACAATAAGTTGATAATCTACTTTGCCTGGATGCTATTAATATAGACAATATAACGTTGACAAAAGAGTACAATTATATACTTCGCAAATGTATGCTAATTATCTTAATTCTTTTTATTGTTATTTATAAGATGTGTTTACTTTTTCTATTATAAGAACTTGCCTATAACTGCATATTTCACTTACAAGTCCTAAACAAAGAAACATGTGGATTTGTTTGTCCAAAATTTATATCCTGTAATAATAGCATCTTTTATACAATTTGGCTTTATTTGTGTTTGTAATTGCTTTGAAACTCATAAAAATATTTGCACAAAAACTAAAGTTATCAAAATATTCATCAAAAGAATGGGTAAATGCATTCATAGCAGAGTACTTCTCAGCTAAATAAAGAATGCGATTGTGAGTGCGTTTTCTATTTAAAAAGAAAATAAAGAAGTTAAATTATCCCTATTGAAATGAAATATGCTTTTCTTCAGTACTTGAACATTGAAAAGGTTTTTATGCAATGAGCTTTATCTCCCCCCATTTGGCATTGGTGATCAATTTTACTGATGCAGAATTTTTTGGCTTTTGTATGTGAAGTTTCGTGCCAACAGATGAATAAAACAATAAAAGCTACTTCAAGGAATATTTTCACAGAAAACTTTGAGCTTAATAATAAATCTTTACAAGTGTTTTCTTAAAAGCAATGTTTTGAAGAATTTATTTCTTCATGGAAAAATAACGTTAAAATCAAAAAATTCAAAAAACCAAAAATCAAATAAATATTAAAATGGTTAAAAGAATAGACAAGATATGAAATATTCCAGCGTGTGTCATTGTGTCATCAAGCGTGTATGTTATAGAAAAGTACTTCCGCTACCATTTTCCGACCATCTTCTACCAGTTTTTCGAAGATCCTCAATGTACACTAATGTTGTCTGGTGCACTTAAAATCCGCCATGGGTGCAAAATCCTCCACAAGTTCCCCTTCCATACTAATCCTTTTTGGGGTCTGAGTCTGGAGTTGTTTGGCTCCTGTTCTGAATAAAAATAACAAAGCTGTATTCGAAAGGTCATCCAACTGCTTAAACCTTGTGCTTTGTTTGGTACGCGACAACTTGAAAATTAGTGTCGTTCAAACATTAAATCAATGCTAATGCAAGATTGGGGGTAAGAAATTATCATTTTCAATACATATTGCTAACCTTTCTTTTGTATAACATCTAATTACGAGCAAGTGAAAAGTAAAACGAGAAGTGCGACATGTTTATGTGATATTGCGTAATATGAGGTAAAAGCAGGCCCGTCCCTTAGGGGGGGGAGGGGTGGTCAATCCCCCCCCCCCTGGCTTTGTAAATCAATGTATTTACATATAAGTAGACCTGGTTTTTGCTGTTTTCCGGTTGCTATTGCTGCTGTTATCTTTTGCCAGCTTAGCTCAAGGTATAATCCAGAAATGTTTAAAGGGAGGGGCGATTGATTTTTTTTTTACTTGCCCTTTTTTTTAACCATATATCCTGGTTAACATATGTTGGCAACAAATTTTTTGGTCTTCAGTTTAAAAAAAATCCAGATCGGAGACCCAAATTCCCACACTTTCCCTTAATGTCATCGAAGATCATCTAAAATTGCCTTTTTTGGATTTCAAAATCGTAAAACTGCTGGAGAAGAGCCCTTCAAGGGAGAAACGATCGCCCCTCTCTTGTATCCGTCCTTGGCTAGACCCCCCAAATGGGGTGTATTGCTTCACTAATCCAGCTGTACCGTAATTTAGTATGTCGTCCGAATTCCATAATGCACACATGTCATAAGGACCCGTTGATAGGGTAGTCAGCCCTTCACAGCATAGCAACATATTCATACAAGGAAAGACAAGGACAGGAACATACAAGGAAAGTACATTCATGCACGAATCAGGACTCTAACCTGGAACCTCTCCATCCACAAACTTCTCTGAGCACTAAACAAGATGGCCAGCATAAAAGGAGGTTGTAAGGTGTAGTATGACGCTTTGTAACTAAAGGGAGGGAGAGTCAAAAAACATTTTATAAAAAGGTACGGCATTTATAGTCAACGCCATTCACATTTTGCAAAGGAATAAATTTGCAAAACATGTCCAATACTGCTTTTGGCAATTTCAGAAACTATTCTTACGTATATTCTTATTAACGTAATCGTTACACTGTGTGAACAAAGCGTATTATTCTTTAATCGTTTGCTGTCGTTCCTTAAGACTTTAAATGATTCAAAGAGATTTCCCTTTGGAATTTTCATTCCAGATATCAACTGTTTGACTGTCAAGAACAATGTTTAAATTTAATTTAGCGCACTTTTAGGAATGAGTGAACTGACAGAGTAAAATATAATCTAATTCTTCCCGAAGCTAAAAGGAAAATCTGTTTCACGGTTTGGATTTAATTCAACAATTTTCGCCTTTCATTTTGCCATACATAGAGTGGAATAATGAATTTATTTTTCTCTTTTGCAGCTCTTTTAAAAAATAACTCTAAGGATTGTGTTATAGATTATGTAAAAGAGTTAACTTCTAAAATTCAGCTTTGTGATGGATTTGAGTTTGAAATATTACTGAGGACAAAATACTTACCTTTAAATAGAAATTAAAAATGAGAAATCACACAAATTCTCAAATAAGAATGTCTTTTTTAACATTTTTCAAATATTGTTTTTTTTTTTGTTTTTTTGTTAATTTTACCGTAATGATTTTATGCATTCTAAGTTTTCTTGTAAACAGAAGTACCTGACAGGGAACGGGGTGCAGACTGCCCCATTAAAATTTTCCGGGAGACGTTTTTAGTAGTTCTCTTCCCTTTTTGTTTTAGGGAAGAAAGCTCTTACTCTTTTGTTTACCTGGGAAAATTGAGCGCTGCGCCCTTGTTCTTACGGGGATAAATATCCTATAGTGATTATGTATATTAAATATTGTAAGTGCGCAAAATTTTTTCCTTACTTTCTGTAGCTCTTCCAGTCTAAATATGCTTTAAATGAATAACATTGCTGTCTAACAAAAATATAAATCATATCCAAAATAAATTCTAAAAGTAAAATAATTTATTCTAAATTAAAGTTAAATTGACAGTACTACTTTATCTTTGATTTGTTTAATGGCATCAAAAATTATGAAAACGACAAAGATAATTCAGCTCTTTTTAAAACGCACTAATTTAAAATACGCTAATTAGATATTATTCTAATTCTTCGCTTTTAGCATCAAATTATATTAATCAGAGAAAATCACATGGCTATGTATTAAATGTTAATTTTAATGCATGTATAAAAAAGGAGCTTAAAAAACTTGTAATGTTAGTCTGTTTCAATAATTTACGCAATTAAAAGCATAATGTGAGGGAAAATAACATGCATGGAAATTGATGGAATAAATTAAGCTGTGTTTCTCTTACTCTCTACAGAAAAAAAAAATGATGAAACTGTATGAAAGGTTTTGTCTCTCACTTTTTTATTAAAATAAACGGCACTAATTACAATAAACTTGTTTATTCTCTTTAAATATTTTATACGACAACATCTTAACTTTAATTTCAAAACTTTTTAGTTGTTATTTTTTCTGACGAAAGCGCATTTTGTATTATTTCATAACTTGATTTATTAAGTATCAGAATCAACAAAAAACTTTAGCATTTGTGCTTTTCTTCTTATTTTAAATCAGGGATTAAACACAAATTATTTCATTCTTTGAGGAGTTATAGGAACATAAAAATGGAAAAAATTTAATCGGGATATGGAGGAATAAATATACGTGTAACACTATAAACATTTTGGTTTGAATAAAAATATTTTTGCAGCTATATGTAGTACAGTGTACACCAATTGCTCATGTAATATATTGTGTTATGTGACACAGAGAGATAAGAGAGTGAGGTTAAGTGTAGGGAAGGGGGTCAAATATGTTGAAAAAACGTGTTGCATTCTTTTTCGAGGCCGTAAAATAAAGTAACATATTGATTGCATATTAGTTCAAATATGGACCAAAAGATGTTTTAATAGGTTTTTTCTTCCGTAGAATATTGTTTCTCAAATGTGTTTTTTTTTGGGGGGGGGGACATAATAATTTGAGAAATAGTTCATCAAACTTCACAATTAAGGCATCATTTTAGAGAAAATACTCAAATAACTCTGAAGTTTGTTGTTATTCAAAAAAAAAAAGTAGATTTTGCGCTTCTCTTGTTAAGTGCGAATGCTTCGCACTGATTAACTAGTCTTACATTAATGTAAGTCTTAAAATCTGTAGATTTTATTTTTATAATTTCACGATGATGCTAGATGGCTTAAAAGTATTTTTATTTGTTTACCTATGTTTCAAATACTTTTTTGAGTTGTCACTCGATTTGAAGATAAATTATGGCAATGGAAAACTTGATTCTTGAAAAAAAAGAAGCTATGTCATTTATTTTGCTGTCAGGAACTCGTTTGTAATTCATGTGTAGCTGTCAAAAAATATATAATGAAAAAATCCCATTTCATTTTCTTAAAAGCCCAGTTCTGCTTCTATGAGAAATTATTTTATCCCTTTGGAAGAACATGAATCTAATTAAATTTTTATTAGCTTTTTCCCCTTTTTGATGATAAATTTAAATTTCTGCTTAACTTTAACTAAAAAGAATTTTTCCATTATCTCCATTCAACATGCTTTTGCTTTTTCCCAATTTTCATGCTCGTAACTAATTTGCCATGTCTTAAAAACCTTCTATTTGCCTATTTTTCATTTAAAGCTCTGATTTATTCATACAGTAATGATGACTTTCTTATTTAATGTAACACTTAAGAGTATTACCGTTACCTTTCGTTAAACTATGAAAAAAAAAAAAGTAAGAAGGGAACTAATCAGCATATTTTAGAGAAATATTTGTTTTCTTGTCAAATTTAGTTTTTTCCTTTGTTTAATTTGATATATGGTTTTTGACTTTGTTCCTGAAAACGAGTTTATGAGTAGCAATTTGTTTGAACTTTCTAATAAAAGTATTAAACTTTTAAAAAATGTTTAGTCACGTAAAATAAGCAAAGAAGAGTTTTTATTCTTTCGTCCTTGCTATTATCAAAAAATAATAATTACGTGAAAATACGTTTCATTTTTTAAATACTTCTTTTGATTTTGTTTGCAAAGAAACTTTTTCATATTGCAAAAGAACATTTTAAATTCCTTAATATATTTTCAAAAACCAGTCTTTCGAAAATTTAAAATGTATTTCTGTTTATATAAAAATACAAAAAAAAATCCACCATGACCTATTGAAACCCATTGTAACTTTCTTAAATATTGGAATACATTTGAGAACTATTTAGATTATATATGTCTGCATAAAAAATATTTTTTCTCATTCGGCTGGCTGCTCTTAGGCTCCTGTTAGTTTTATGATTTGAAATTTTATACGTTATTCGTGAATTGAAAAGTTGAATAAAAAAGCGAAGTTGTGGTGTGTTTAATTTATTTTCTTTAGTTGTGTGACTGTAAACATTTTACATCACCGCAATCGAGGTTAGAGCACTTAAAATAGTTTTTTATACGTATTGTTTCCGTAAGTGAAAATTAAAATTTGTGACTAAAATGAAAATTTCCTATTTTTTAACTAAGCTC
The DNA here is from genome assembly GCA_038373865.1 of Uloborus plumipes. NCBI lineage: Eukaryota > Metazoa > Arthropoda > Arachnida > Araneae > Uloboridae > Uloborus > Uloborus plumipes. Next base: position 48,375 of record JAXGGA010003531.1, on the reverse strand, counting down.
TTTAGTCAACAGGAAGATAGATTTTTTTTTAATCTTCCGTTAATGTTTTCTTTTAAAATATTTAGCACCACCAATCACTTCACCAATTAGTTTCTAAAAAACAACTCATAAGAATTTATAGAGAGAAATTATGGACTTTGTGTCATCCTATTTTCAAAACTGAAGCAGTCAGAAATGTCCATTTTCATGGCTGCTTGTAAGTTTTAATTCAAATAAGAAACTTTACAATTTCTGATATTTTTATTATTTAATGCGTCACGCACTATTAAATTTACTTAAAAGTTTGACTAAAAATAAATCAAAAGTATTTCTGTCGAAATAATAAGCAATCCATTTATCACATAAAAATAGGTTGCTCAAGAACAATATTTCTTGCGTGTTTTGCTTCATAACCTAAAATCCTTCGTTTAAACGAGGTATACTAGCATATACTGCAGGAATAATGAATGAAAATTTTCTTCCGTATGATAATACTTATATTGATATTTTATTAAAAGTAAACAAACAAGTATTTGGAAGCATATTTTATAAGAAAAGAAAACAAATATATTTATTATAGGACCCCAAAAGATATGAAGTGAATTGGAAGCAACTTCTCTTTTTTCCTTTTCTTAACTAAGTTAAGATTAGAATTACAATAATGAAAAAAACGGCAAAGGTAACTCAAATGTGATCGAAAGAAATATTTACTCCTAATTTTACAACAGTATAAAAGATTTCAAACTCGGAAGGGGCACTGGCTAAAATTGTACTTTCTCTAATGAACGATAAAAGCCAAACTTCGTTTCGTAAAGAAGTGGAAAATTACTGATCTTCAGCTCCCAAAAGAATAAGAACAATTAATTTCTGAAACAATGTCATTCTGCTGATGCTACGCGCAGGAAGTTTAAATAGAGAAAATAACGGTGCTTAGTTAATCAAATCGCACGTCAATAGATATTTTCTATTATACTTCGAAATAACGACTGCTCTAATTAGAGGAAGCAAAGAACTTCGCTTTCCAAAAAATAGAATTTTTTGCCAGAGAAATTAGTTTTTGAATTAAATTTAATATTTAAACTCCCGACACAACAAGGAAGTGGGCTATAAGTTTGACGCGTCTATGTTTCTGTGTATCTGTCTGTGACTCTTGCACCAAAACGGTTGGACGTTATTTTTAAAGGAGAGTTGATCGAGAGTGTTCTTAACTAGGTCGCGTTTTCGGATGACATTAATTGAACACGGTGATATTAATAATACAGACTTCATAGAAATTGCTTTCGAGGGGCAAGCCCTTAAAAAATTTTTAAAATGATTAAATGATACTATGAATGGGTTTAATTGATCATCCTGTCGTAGGTTTGACTGGCAGCAAATGTTCCAGTTTATTACTGTAAATTTCAATTTTACTTTTTATAACTGCAAAAGAAGTAAATTTTAGTTTATTACTGTAAACTAGCTGTAATATACTGTAAAAACAGCATTCATTTTTTACAGTGTATAAGAAAGAAGCTGAAACTCGTTTAAAACCGTTTAAATTAAAGAATTTATCGATGAAATACAAAACCACCGCAAACTCCAAAACGAGTATTTTCATTTTTCCAATGAACTGTTTGGGATGATATCTGCTAAGAAAATACTTGAATGACGGGTTCTTTTATGCAGTTTTGAAAGCGTTGCATTCAGTCTCATAGTTAATAAATTAAAAATATTTATCTATTGTTTAATATGCCGTCAATTAAATCTGATAAGTTTAGAAGGAATATTCATGAGAGTAAGCAGCTTTATATATACACTTTAATATTTAAGTTGGCTCTACTTGGAGAATGTTTAATTATTTTAATAACTCTCCCCGCTATCTTCATTATCATGGCGCTATCTCAAGTAATAAATATTTTACTGCAGATTTTTTTCACGCATAATGAATAGATGAGTTGGTTGAGACTTTTCCGCGGGAACAACAATTTAATTGCAGATTTTAGCACCTATTTTTTTATCTGATGAATAATGTAAATGGAGTAATGAAGTTTGTTAAGCAGGGGAAATATTTAATGTACGTTTTTATTTTTAGGTAGCTACATTATCTATTAAAATAATTCCGCTGAACGGAAACTTTTTTTTTATGAGGAAGAGAATTTATCTAAGAAGTTCTTTTGATTCAAGTAATTGCTTTGGAACTATTAAAGAAATTTATTTATTCTGAGACTTGCTGTTTTGCGTCAAAACCATTTATTGAGACGATGCGTCGCTTATTGCCGCGATTTGAGAGGTTACTCGTACATTTACTATTGTGTTCTTATTCACATTTCACTTTTAACCAGTTAGTACGATAATTCAACAAATTAGCGGTTTGAAATTGTAAATTTTAACTTTTAAAAATATCCGCGGATCTTTCCTTGCACCCTTTCGTTACCCAAATGGCAGATTCCTACGTTTATAACGCTTCCATTTCTAAAAAATTTGTGGAGCGCACGAATATCCCTCTTTCCTAACATAACCAAACTCTAAAAGTGCGTTTGAAAAGCTGTAATTTAGCAAAATTCAAGAAATTATTCATTGAAACTTCAATTAAAAATAAGAAAAAAATCCGGCAGATTATCCCCATACCTCATTTAATCTATTTGTTAACGAAAAGATCTTTCAAAAGAGAATTTTTAAAGCAAGGATTTTGAAAAATCCCCTGATGTGCTGTCTTGGACCTATTGCAACTCCTAATATTTCTAAAAAAAAGGTCTACTGGCGCGTTTTTAAGGCTTAAAATTTTAAAATTTTCTGGGGGTGGGTGCCCCAAAAACTGCTCTAACATCGCCACAAATCGTATAAAAAATTTTTTTAAGGTACAGTATGCAAAAATTTATGCACTTAAACTAGGTTCATATTACAAATGTAAAAGTGCAGTTTAACTTACGGTCTTTGTTACGAAAGATATATTAGTAAATATGAACTTCTTTTTACTGACGAAAGATAAATTTGAATATTTATGACTGTAAAATTGAGATTACGTGCAAAATGCGCCATAATTTGTTTTTTTACCGCTAAAGTAACCGTCAAGAAATCTAGCCCAGGTCTGGTTTAAGTTAAATTTTCAACTTCATTTACTTTGAGGGGAGCGGGGGAGGGGTGCAAACAATGTTCACATTTGGTTGAGAAAAATCAATTTCCCACTGGAGGAAAATCCTACATATGCTACTAGTTGATTTATTTAAAGTTCAATTCACTACGAACAAAAATTATCCTTGCACTTTTTCTAACGACAGGGGTCCGCTCCGAACTTTAATTCATGAAAGGGGTCCGCTGCTTAAAAAGTTTCGGAAGCCCTGCCATATCTCTTTCCCCAACATAGAGGAATTTCTTCCAATTCTTGCTTGATCTCAAAAACTTTAATTTTTTCACTTTCACCTGAGTCGTTTAGTCTCTAACTAGGCTGTAAAATGCTTCAGTTCATCAGCCAAACTGACTCTTAACTGCTATTGTTGTGTCATAGTTTTATTAATAACTAAATACTTGACCCGACTCTGCACGGTATCTATCTTGAAAGAAAATGTCATGTCAAGTAACGCGTGTGTCTAAAAGTCCCGATTAAATTAAAGTCAATAGTTTGCTAGAACGCAGTACGAAAAACTAATCAATCGCCAAAAAAATTTTAAATTTAAGTTTTACAGGAAAAGCCTAAAGCTAAAGCAAGAATTTTATTTATTAACACTTTTTCCTCATTAATAATTTATTTCACCCTATTTAATTTCTTTCAAGCTCGTGCAGACGATTTTTATAAATCCAATTTAAAATGGATATTTCCAAATTTAAAAATGCCCATACCTTTTTTCAGGGTGGAGATATCGTTTAGTGGTTTTGAAAACCTACGGGAGGAAACCTTCCTGAAAGGTATTATTTACGTTCTTTCGAATGAGACCAATATATAGAAGATCGGATAAATATTTAGCTAGACAGAGCCATTTTGAAGTATTTTATTCAAAATTCGATCGGATCGGTATTTTTTTCCCGCTCAAAAACTACCCTATGATCCTTCCCGGATGCTCAAGTATCTCCCTGCCAAATTACTTCCAGATCTAACGTTAACTGTGGATTTGTATAAGGTACACTTAGGACCCTGCTCCACATTGACGTAAAGCAGAAAAATAAAGCAGAAACGTAAAACGGATTAAATGGTATTCCTATGGAAATTACCCGGATTTTCGGTTTCTGCCTTCGGTTTCGGTCGCGTTTTCTGCTGATGTGGTACAGAAAAATGAAGCAAAAAGGTAAAACAGATTACATAGTGTTCCTATGGAAAGTACCCGGATTTTTGGTTTCTGCCTTCGGTTTCAGTCGCGTTTTACGCTGATGTGGAACAGGGCCCACACACATAAACATACATATTCTTTGTTTTATTTATGTTGATGACTACGAGGTGTGGGTGCCATTGATTAGAAAGGTTGGTTTTCTTTATTAACTTGCATAAGGCAACAAAAGAAAGATTTACAGCACATAGAGAGAGGAAATAACACAAAGGGCACCAGCGGGAATCGAACACGCAACCTCTTGCTTTCAGAGTGAATCTTTACCTCTGAGCCATCGAGACTCCTGACTCTTAGTAAAAATAAATAGTTGAATTATAATCGTCACGAGATTTTTAAAATTCATTCAATGATCGCAAAATCAAATCTAAAAGAAAAAAGCGACATTAACAGAAAAAAATTCAAAAAAAAAAAAAAAAAAACCATGGTAACAAAATTTGAATTAATCTATATATATAAAAGAAAGTCGTGTTAGTTACACTATTTATAACTCAAGAACGGCTGTACCGATATGGCTAAAAATTGGTGGGTAGGTAGCTTAGAGCCAGGAGACGGACATAGGCTATAATTAAAATGTGTCAGTTACATAAATAGAAAAACTGTCTTATTGACTAAGCCTTTTTACGAAGCCTTTTTACTAAGCCTTTTTTTGACACCTCCATGGCTGAGCGACATAAAACACACGTTCTGAAAGCTTCCGGTGCGCAGCAAACAGTTTGTAAGTTAGCGGTGCGTTGAGTGTTATTTGACTTTTTTGTGAAGTAAATTATAAACAAACGCGTTATTTCCTTTAAATCTACAGTGGACAAATAAAATTGATTTTTTTCAATTACTGATTTGTATGTCTAAAACTTTGTGTGCTTGTAGTAGTATTAATTAGCTATTTGGAACTAAGTTACACTCTTGCAATGTATTGAAGTTATTATCGTTTCATGGGTGTACCACTTATATTCAATATAATATCGAATAATTCTCACGTAGTTAATCTCATGTCTCCAATTTACAAATCCGAATCTGAGGATCTCAATGCTCGAATAGCACATTAATGCACGAGCTGAATTTCCATAACTTAATTGTAACTATGAAGGATACATCTGCATTCTAAAACTTCTAAACTAATTGCTACATAGGAATGAGTACATATAATAATCGTTCTCCACTATATGCATCGAAAAGGCAGTTAAATTGATTCCAATCTACTATTTATCGCATTAAAACTTCATCGTAAAAGTTAAATATTTAAGAGCAAGAATCTGAGAGAGTGTCACGCATGTGATTCATGATGTCTCAGATTTTTTCACAAAAAATACCAAATGTTTATTATCTTATGGAAAAACCAAATCCGGGATGTTTTGTTCTAAAGTTGAGTTGTTTAGTTTTTATGGATCCCTAAAGGTGAAGGTGCGGTATCAAAAATTAAGCGGATTTTCAAGACATGGAAGTTGCTGTGAGCCAAAACTCTTACCAGGAACTGTTGAACTCCAATTTTCTTTTTTTATATTGAATATAGAAGGTTCAAACTTTACAAAATGAATGTTAAATTTGAGGTAAGTTGTTGCCGTAAGGTCAGTGAAGACCCTCAAAACAAGGCATTTTTGACGTTTTTCAGCATTTTTGAGGTCCAAAAACAGCTTGTATATTTCAGTTGCCACGTCAAAAGTAGTATCGTTTGAAAGACCAGTGTAAGCACTTTGAAATAATGTATAAATAATCGAGGAAAGTTCAACGTGCTTTTAGTTGCGTAAGGCCGAAATATGAAAAAATCATATTTTACCGATATTCAAACGGTCATAACTTCCTCTGCCAACAACATATTGATTTTTTTTTTTTGCCAATGTCATACTCCAGTGTTTGTCTTAATAGAACAGTTGAGTCCTTTGAGGCGAAATGTAAAAAAAATTTTTACAAAACACGTGTATTTTTTCCTGTGCATTTTTTGTGAAAAATTTTTTTACATTTCGCCTCAAAGGACTCAACTGTTCTGTTAAGACAAAGAATAGAGTATGACATTGGCAAAAAAAAAACTTCAATATGTTGTTGGCAGAGGAAGTTATGACCGTTTGAATATCGGTAAAATGACATTTTTCATATTTCGGTCTTATGCAACTAAAAGCACGTTGAACTTTCCTCGGTTCTTTATACATTATTTCAAAGTGCTTACACTGGTCTTTCAAACGACACTACTTTTTCTGTGGCGATTGAAATGTACAAGCTGTTTTTGGGCCTCAAAAACGCTAAGAAAAGTCAAAAACGCCTTGTTTTGAGGGCCATCACTGACCTTACGGCAACAACTTACCTCAACTTTAACATTCATTTTGTAAAGTTTTAACCTTCTATATTACATATACAAAAAGAAAATTGGAGTTCAACAGTTCCTGGTAAGAGTTTTGGCTCATAGCAGCTTCCATGTCTTGAAAATCCGCTTAATTTTTGATGGCGCACCTTTACTTTTAGGGATCCATAAAAACTAAATAACTCAACTTTAGAACAAAACATTCTGGATTTAGTCTTTCCATAAGATAATAAACATTTGGTAATTTTTTGGAAAAAATCTGAGAGGTCATGAATCACCTCATAATGCTAGGCGTGACAGTTTCTCAGATTCTTGCTCTTAAAACAAAGATTTAAAAATATTCAAGAAACTAAATTGTTCCTTCATCAATCTAAAGTACTTTAATATTTCTTTCTTTTTTTCCCATTTTACACATTATTATTATTTTTTATTGCAATTTCATATTCATACTTCAATTCAAACACCAACAAAAATTAATTAATCAATTTTTAAATTTAAGTTTCGTTTTTCATATTTGCTTCACTTTATACGAAAATTTAAAACATACATTTGCATGGGGGCTCGAAGGAGCTCAAACCCTAAATTTCTTTTCTTTTTTGATGTTTGCTTGTAGATTGAAAGGGGATTTTAGACTGTGTTTGCTTGCAAGTTAGAAATCAAAAGGGAGATCGTGAAAGTGAGGGTCATAGACATTCCTTAAGTTATCAGATGTAATCCAAAACTTCATCTTGGACACATCTGTTATCAAAATTTCCCCCAAACCCCCAATTGGTGATCGAACGTTGCACTTTGAAAATCTTTTTTCAGAAAGGAAAAAAACAAAGCACAGAAGTTGTATTTGTTCTCTTTTGCATGAAACGAAGTTCTGGAAAATATCAAGCCAGTTTTTTTTTTTTTTTTTTTTCACTCAGTTTAATTTTACTTTATTTATTTTTATTATTGATTTATTACAGTGCAATTTGTGTCATGAATGTTTACACCTGTAGTTAGTATTATTATTTTTATTGAATTTTTATATTCATAATGTTTTAATTAAGCAGTATAAACAACGCAATCATTCATCTCTCATCATTTGGTGTAACAGCGCAATTTGCCTATTTTTTCCTAAGCACTCTTATTTAATTTAGCCCTATCTCCTTCTATTACAAAGTTTTCAAAAGTGTTAAAAAGAAAAAGACATTTGGTTATATTCTTCCACAGCGAAATCGATACTTTTTCCACCAAGCAAGAGAACAGTTATTCCGAGATACCAAGATTAAATACAGTTATTTCGTAAGCACAGACTAAGAAAATAATGAGTTTGAAGGGGAAAAAAGGGGAAAAAAGAAAAACTTCTTCGCTCTTTTCACAGGGCACAGCCTTTTGTTCCCGTTCCTATAAGAAGGCTTTGCTCACAATAGCTATTGTCGCAGTTTCACATGCAGCTGTGGCAACAGCCTGATTAGATGAAGAAAATCTGCTTTTGGGCTTTTAGTCAATTGAATTATGCAGCAAGTGTGTGCTTTCAAATAAGAGAAATAAAAGGCCGATTAATAATTAGTCACACATGCTAGATACATTGTTTGCAACAGTTGAATATATATTGGCTGTTATGCCAAGTCGAGTTGCTACTTCTTAAATAATTAAATACATTTTTGGTTAATTTCCTAAAAGACAAAAGAACTAATTAACTTGTATTCTCCGTTTTCCATTTTTGAGTTCCGCTTAACGTTCGATCAACGATTTTTTTTTCTAACATAAATACCTTCAAAAACAGTTTTTTTTAAAAAAACTTGTTTCCGAACAATATGCTGAAAATGTGTTTAAAACTTTTTTTTTTTTTTTTGTTCTTTTGAAGTGCTACCATGTGTGCTTGAACAATGAATAGTAATTATTTAGGAATTTTCTATTTGTAGTGTATGATACAATTAAGTGTTATTGGTTAATTATAAATATTGGAAAAAGAACGAATTAGTAAGGGGTTTTCAACTTTTGTTGTTGCTAAAAGAAGGTTTTCTTTTTATATTTTAAGATAAATATTTGTCACGGTTACAGTTATTCAATTAATGAAATTTTTTTCCAAAATGTAGCGACAGAAATATTTTACCGTATGTTCTACCTTTTTATTAATAGGGTCATTCCATGTCAAATCATTTAGAAAATATCAAAAATGACACCAATCACCTCCAATTTTAATAAAATTTGCAGCAGTTGGAGTCTTTTTGATGCTGATAACAAAAATACCACTTATATTGAGATAAGTGAAGGGATTGGAAAGTTATGGCCCTTTAAATATTTTGCTTGGTGGCTCATTTGCCGCCATTTTGAATGACATATACATTTGTACAAACGGCTGTAACTCTTTAACAAATAGTCGTAGAGCTTTCATTTTTTTTTAATTTTGTTCATAATAGTGTAAGCTTTAATTTGAATACCTATTAATTGGTATACCTATATTACATCTTTTTTGCGAGTGTTTTCTTTCAGTTTTTTGACTCAAACAATGAAGTAACTTTATAACAGAAAATTACTCACAAAACTCCCCCTTCGATTTCAAAAAAAAAATGTGCTCAAGTACCTTTAAGTATGTTTTAACACCAGATAAAAAACCTTGATGGGCCATTCATATGATTTTTTTTTAATTTTCAGTCAAAAAAAAGGAATCATTTCAAAGCAATGTTTAACGCATTCTGTATTCCACAATATGACAATTACCCCCCCCCCCCCCACCCAAAAAAATGAAAAAATCCAATAAATGGCAATTTAGGAGACTTTCATCATTAATATAACCACCAAAATAAGAACAAGCAATAATTTATTAGTCAATAAAGGCATTTAGTACTTTAGAGCCCTAGCATACTCGTTATACATTAAATTTGCTACTCAAAAATTAAAAAAGGAAGTGAATAACATTATTATTAAAAATACTTCATATAAATAATATAAAGTGTGATAAAGACATCAAGCTTATAAAAGAATACCTAATGTTGCAGAGGAGATAAGAGTGATGTACAAATTGCGAAGTGCAAAGGTATACCAGTAAAATTTTAATTTCTTTAGTATTTCATTAAAGATCACACTTTTCTTCGATATTGCACTCATCCAATAGTTTTTTAGCATGCTTCCTGCAAGTGGAACATAACATTTTTCCAGGAACAACATCAATTTTAAGTTTACTCCGGTAAGTTTGAGCTTGACTTAAACTAATAGCGCGTAGTGATGATTTTTTAATTTGATTCCGATGCAGGCTAAAAATATCACAGCATTTCCTTTGGTTCGCGGTATAACAATGCAGAAAATACTTTTTATGTATGCAACACACAGTTGACGTTTCACAATCTCTTAAATTACATCTTAGCGCAATAAGTTCTCTGTTTTTCACAGAAAGTTCAGATATATCTTGTAAACTGTTTAGATCACATCTCTGATCCTTGATATGCAACCCGACTGTACACATTGCAGGTTTTGTAATGATAACAGACTTGAATAAAATAATCAGAAAAATTTCGACTCTGAAAAGATCAGAATGTGAAATAAAGAGAGTAAACTTCTAAATGGCTAACTAGATAAGAAAACTAAATAAATCGTCTGCTAAATGATTTAACTCTGATTGGCCAAAGCTCAAATCGTCTGCCAGATGTTCTAAATCAGGTTAAATGAAAAAATATCGTCTGCCAAATTTTGAAATGAATCTGACTGATAAAGAAATAAATAGTCCGGAAAATAATTTAAATCTGATAACTTACAAATTAGGCAGGGATTCAAGTGAAACAGGCAATCGCAAATTACAATCGCGACTGGAAATGAATTACATTAGAACGTTTCTTGATAAAAACATCGTGACGTCAGCGTGACGTTTGCCTATGAAAAACGAGCTAGATAAAACGTCACAGCCTACTTGGCGAATAAGAGGAGATCGCTGAGTGCTTGTGAGCTCTTATTGGCTCCACCCGTAGAACGTCATGCCAATTTTAGTTGATGATAATGTAATTCACTTCCAGTAGCGATTGCAATTCAAAGCGATCGCAGTGTTGTTTCACTTGAATCCCTGCCTTAGGCAGGGATTCAAGTGAAACAGCACTGCGATCGCTTCGAATTACAATTGCTACTGGAAGTGAATTACATTATCATCAGCTTAACTTGGCATGACGTCACTACGGGTGGAGCCAATAAGAGCTCACAAGCACTCAGCGATCTCCTGTTATTCGCCAAGTAGGCTGTGACGTTTTATCTGGCTCGTTTTTCATAGGCAAACGTCGCGCTGACGTCACGATGTTTTTATCAAGAAACGTTCTAATGTAATTCATTTCCAGTCGCGATTGTAATTTGCGATGGCCTGTTTCACTTGAATTCCTGCCTTAGTCTTCTGTCGAACAATCTGAATTCTTTTCGCTGAAATTATTATCGTCTGCCGAACTGTGTTTATTATTTATTGTCTGCCGAACTGTGTTTATTATTTATTGTCTGCTAAATAGCTTTCTTATGTCACGCAAAAAAAAAGAGAAAGAAATTGTAACAAGACAAAATTGAGGTTTGAAAAAAATCATATAAATGGCGCATCAAGATTTTTTTATCTGGTGTTAAAACATACTTAAAGGTACATAATTTTTTTTGAAATCGAAGGCGGAGTTTTGTGAGTAATTTTCTGTTATAAAGTTACTTCATTGTTTGAGTCAAAAAACTGAAAGAAAACACTCGCAAAAAAGATGTAACATAGGTATACCAATTAATAGGTATTCAAATTAAAGCTTACACTATTATGAATAAAATTAAAAAAAATGAAAGCTCTACGACTATTTTTTAAAGAGTTACAACCGTTTGTACAAATGTATATGTCATTCAAAATGGCGGCAAATGAGCCACCAAGCAAAATATTTAAAGGGCCATAACTTTTCAACCCCTTCACTTATCTCAATATATGTAGTAGTTTTGCTATCAGCATCAAAAAGTCTCCAACTGCTGCAAATTTTATTAAAATCGGAGGTGGTGGGTGTCATGGCCTGGAGGATTTGACATGGAATGACCCAATAGGAAACGGGAATGCCTGCCGTACATTATTCAACGTGTAAGAAAGTTATAGTAGGTTTTTTTTTTTTTTTTTTTGTCTCTCTCCCCTCTCTCTTTCTCGCATATGATAAGACTAAAATCTAAAAGTCGAGGGAGGGATAAATCCTCCCCCCCTCCCCCGACTTTTAGATTTTAGACTGTCTAAAGGCCATGCCAATTTTATTTGTTACAGTGGGGGGGGGGGAGATTTTTTAAAAAAATCTTTTAATTTTCATGCTTAAAAGAAAAAAAAAACTATTCGATTGAACTTTAGCTAAGGAAGAATAAATACACGCAAAAGATCAAGAATGACATCAAATAACGTGGACATTATAGCTGATGCACCGATGCCAAGTACACATATATTTGTTTTCCTTATTTAAAGTACTGAACATTAAATATTGAAGATTTGATACTTTTTTTTTACCTTAAAAATGCTTAAAGTAGCATCATTTTTTCCTTTTTCTAAGAAACTACTAAAAAATGCACCACATCATTTATTACTAAGCATTCTCTGGTATTGACTTAATGTAAAAGCAAAATTATGTACTTTCTCAATTCTGAATAATCTCTTAGAATAAGCGAAAAAAATTCATTTTCTAAAATATATTTATTGCTTTCGTAAATGTAAATGAAGCACAAAGAGCACGATTCTAAAAACCAATACAGTTGGCTCACTTATTTTTTATTTGAAATATATCACAAATATTTTTAGAAGTGGTGAAGAATTAAGTGTCATTCTGCAGTATTAATTGAGTTACTTTGTTTATACATTTATCGCCCTCAAACTCAATCTGTAGACGAACTTATTTTCTTACGAGTTTTCTCGCACCAAAGTACCTGAACTTTAGCTCTAATGAGAAAACCGAGGAATCTTATGACATATATGGAACAATCAACACATACTGTAATTGTTACTGTCAGATGCAAAAGGATGTAACTAAGTGAAGTAACTAGTTCCTCATAAATTGTTTAAAATTTTGAAGTATAACTTTTTTCCATAAATCATAAATTCAGCACAGGTATTCAAGTGTCCACTGATAAAACTCGACCACTTTATCTCGTAACCATTTTTTCTCAAAAATAAAGCAATGCTGAATAAAAGTTGGCTTATCTTGCTTAAATCAGAATCTCAGATGACTGACTTTCGCATAAATTTCGAGCCACACTTACAGCGTTTTCGGTCTCTGTTCTATGTTCCTGTTTCCATTAAGCTACTGTCACCGAGACTGACAGCCGGAACACGGGATGAGGAGCCAATTTCACGCGATGCATTAAGCACGCTTTTCACTCATGCTAAGTCACTCAACCTCTTCAGAGTTTTCTATGGTGATAAGAATCCTTGATGTTTAGTTTGGGTACGAAGCAGCGTGTGTCTTTTATAAATGCATTTATGTTTTATATATATTTTTTCTGAGTCTTTGATTTGATTTTGTTCAATAAATTACATGTTGTACCTTGTAATTTTCAAATTTGACGTTTTCTTGAAATAGGTGCAATTTGACCAAGGGCGGATCTAGAAATTTTTCAAGAGAGGGGCGATTGATTTTATTACTTATCCTTTATCACTCATCTCGGTTTTCAAATGTTGAGCTCATATGTTTTGGAATTCAAATGCGAAACATTTCCCGAGGAGAGCCCTAAACTACCCTTCTGCTATCATCAAAGATAGTCTTAAAGCGCCTTTTTTGAACTTCACTGTCGAAAGTTTACCAGTGATGAGTCTCTTAAGAGAAGGGCAGTCGCCCCCATCGCCCCCCCCCCCTGTATCCGTCCCTGAATTTGACTGTGATATAATCGTTTGTTTTAAACAAATTTTCTTCAAAAACAGTAGGAAAGCTGCTCAAAAAGTAAAATTAGCAATTAAAACTTATTGCCATCAATTTCTAGAGTTGCAACAATAATATGTACTGAGGAGAAATATAACTAGTAAATTAACTAATCAAGTGCGTAAGCTACAACGTTATAGAATAAAATAACACTCCAAGGATTCAGTAACTTAGAGGTTAATATATATCTCGAGTGCTTTCGCCGCAAGATAAACATTGAGTTGGGCGGTCTGTGTGGAAGAATTAGTTTTATCCGTTAGAGTGCTTACCTTTGAAATCTTTATTTTAAATACGAATGTTGTACTTTGTCTATTGAGAGTAACGTAGAAAATTGAGTCCTAAATTATCTCATTGCTCACAAAAAATGATTGAGGTGGAATTACGTGTATTTAAGGAAAGAACCAGACAGTTTACCGTAGCTCGATTCTCTATTAGCTTGTGACATGCCATAATCTCCTAAATGCTTTTCTTCGAACTTTATAAAAATTTCATAATGGGTTTGAGTGTAATGTTTTTTGTCTTTCTGAAGATTCCTTTTTATAAGAGCAATTAGGGTTTTAGAGTTTATGATGGCACATGGCTGAAAGGATTCGATTTTAATTTTGCGAATGTTAATTGAATTAACTAAACGACTACTCATATAGTAGAAAAGTTTAGCTTTGGACTTCAAAGACCTCAGAATAATAATAATTATGAATCGAACAACATTATAGAACGTGATTTATAGTCAATTTAAAGTGCTCACGTTCTAGATTTTCCTTTTTCTCTTAAATGTATTTAAGAGAAAACATACTTTAGAATTTTATTTTGATGGAATGTTGGGTATGAAAGATAGAATGATACGCTATATGCTTTTTAGCGGATCAATTCGCTATGAGGAAATTGGAATTAACTTCGCATATGTCTTCCGATTTCGTATCAAATTAAAATTTTTTGGGAAATGAGTTTTAAAGATAAGTGTCATCGATGGTGCTATGAGAGGCGGAAATAGTGCATTAAAAAGCAATTATGTTGACTTCAATTCGCTTTAAACGGCATATGGAGCATCAAAAAATGCTGCAGGGTGCACTCGAAAGGGAAATAGGAAGCAAAAAAGAGTGTTTTCCGAAAGGATAACAGGGTGGTGTGCTCTGCCCTTCCTTCCTCAAAAAATGCTTAATTCAGTACTAACTAAAAGGTTAACTTTACTTTTTTGAAACGACACCCAAGATCATATTTTTAATCACGTTTCTGTTTTAGAAGCCACCAGACATGGGATGTTTTAAATGGAATATTTTGGAAGCATAAAATATTAACTTTTTTCCTTTTTACGAAAGTGATGGGCTAAAATACGAACATTGTACAGTTGTAAGAACTGAATAAATACCTCTGTGCTTGAAGTTTTATCGCACAGAATTTGCAAAAATCAGCATAGTCGTGTTTCGGGGTCACAAGGAATCCTTTTTTTCGATGCAATGAAGTGTGAGCTTTAGGCTGAAAAGTCATCCGAGAAAATCTTTTCTCATACTCCCACTTTGATATTATCCTAGCACGAAAAAAAGTAAATTCAGTTTTGAAACATATTTGCTGAGGAATTCAGACATTTGTTTTTTCCTCTCTTCCTTTGCTTTGTACTTGAAGGTCAAAACTATACCAACAAAATATTATGAACAAATGTTCGCGTTTAGTATTAGCTACACGGCTCTTTAGGTTTAATTACAGATTGCATAAAACAGTCCGAAAAGTTCTGGGTTTATTGCAACAATAGCTCAAAATTACAATATGATAATCCATATGAAAATTACTTTAAAATCATATAATTCACCTGCAGTATTTTAATTCATTTTATACTTGGCTTAAAGCCATTCATTGGCTGCATATTCTTGGTAACGAGGAATAGCTTCAATGCAAGCAGAAAATAAGATTTCAATTGTTGTTACTTAGTTGGAATTATTTTTATTATTGTAATGCTTTTCAAATAGTAGTCTAAGTTGCGAATTTTGAAGTTATTTTGCATTTATTTTTCTTGGCTCTGTTTTCTTGCTTCTGACTGTAGCTGAAAATGTTTCGATATCAATACATTCCAAGTGCATTACAGTGACCAGGGCTACCTTCAAGAATTGTTTTTAGATTAAGTTAGACTTTTTACACTAGAAAGTTTGCATTGGATTTTATTTATTTTGTTTCATTTATTTATTTCTTTGTTACATATTTTTTATTTTATATTATTTTATTTTAATTAATTAATTTACTAATTTATTTATTTATTTATTTATTTTTTGCATTTTTTACTTCTTAACGTCTTTTTTCTGCCCTGTTATAGAATCTGTATTACATATATTGTCGGCACGCTTAAAAAAATGCTGTCGGTTCCAAGAAATATTATTCGACTAAGCGGGGTATTTTTTTAAGCAGGGATCTTTAAAATTACGTGTATGGCATGGGAAATATTCGGTTCCAGGATATTTTATTTGTATAAGCGGGGTATTCGTTTATCCGTTGCCCGATTCAGCGGGACTAAGTGTATTATGAAATAATAATAAGGTTTTCTGTGCACTGAAATTATTATATGGAAGCTGAAAGTCTTTTAAGAACCGATGTGCAAGAAAATTATTTGGGAAAAAAATGCTTATTCACCATTTATTTATTTAGAGAGCATATATATAATAG
This sequence comes from Uloborus plumipes, assembly GCA_038373865.1. Taxonomy (NCBI): domain Eukaryota; kingdom Metazoa; phylum Arthropoda; class Arachnida; order Araneae; family Uloboridae; genus Uloborus; species Uloborus plumipes. The sequence continues at coordinate 32,305 of JAXGGA010003531.1, read as the reverse complement.
CTGCATGTTATCTATTAAACTGAGAAGGGAGGATAAAAGATGAATTCGGTTATAAATAATAATAGTTTCTAGAGTATTGCTTAAAGAATGGAAAGTTTTATCTTAAAACATACTTTTCTGTTGTTCACTGTTGAATTCACAACAGAATTCAAGCAACAAAACTTCTAGGAACAAAAGTCAATTCTATCTTTGAACGTTATGTTGCAGAACCAATAGAACAAGCATTTCAGCACTATTTCTGCGTGAATGTAAGACATTCCTAAGCCATCAATTATTTATGAGCAGAGTTGAATTGCTATGCAGCTGCTTTTGTTGCGCTTTTGATATGAAAATATACTGTGCTGGGGGCCTTTTCATTTGCAAGCCAAATTAATGTTATTCTGACAGTGGAAGAGTCGAGACTTTCTTTGTTTAATTCAGTTGCCCCAGAAAGTTTTATCTGATACATCTGCAAAAAAAAAAAAAAAAATTGTCATGATGTTTTGAATAACTAAATTTTTACATGTCAAGTTGAAAGCATAAAAGCTGCATTGTGTGAAGTACGAATCTAAAAATCAACGAATATGTAGGAATTTACTAAAGTATGCTAGGAATTTAAACTCAACAGATAATTCCTCTGATAATCATTATTTTACACAACGGTAAAACTTTAATGAAAAATACTCAAGGCATTAACTTCTGTCTAATAAATTCAAAGCATAAATACAAAATGAACTCGGCACAAAAATGATTTGGAAACATTTCTGCAATGAGTTATCTTAACAAAGTTCACAATTTATTTAAGAGTTTTCAACGTGCACATAGTACAAAAAAAAGTACATTTCATTTAGGGAAAAAGTGCGTATATATTTGGACGTAACTATTTCATTCGAGTAAGTGACTCATCATAAAGTAACATTATATGTTAAGTTTAATGCAATCAATTTAATATGCACAATAAATAATCTTCTAGATAAGTTTTATGAAAGGATTAATAATTCAATAAGTTTCTATAAGACTAGTTGCTCAGATTTTTAGCTATAAATAGTTTAGTGGTAGTGAAGTTTTTTAATTATAGTTCATAAAACAAATCTATATGGCTATATAGATTTGTCATATCTGCCTCTATATAGAAGTTTGGTAAGACCTCATTTGGAGTATGCTGTTCAGTTTTGGTCTCCTTATCTGAAGAAAGACATTAATTTATTGGAAAGGGTACAAAGGAGGGCTACAAGGTTAGTGAATGGACTTTCTAATTTAGACTATGATTCCAGACTTAGAATGCTTAATATGTATAGTCTTGAGCAACGGAGAACCAGAGGGGACATGATTCAGTTATTTAAATTTATTAAAATGAATGATGTTGCAGGGTTGGATTTTTGCAAGGAAAGCAGGACAAGGGGTCATTGTTTTAAGCTGTTTAAACCTCAGGCGAACCTGGAAATTCGAAAAAATTACTATTTTAGCAGGGTAGTGGGAACTTGGAACAGCTTACCGGAAGAGGCGGTAAAGAGCAATGGAGTAGATGGCTTTAAGAGGGCCATTGATCTTCATTGGGGTCTTTAATTTGACTAGGACCAGCCAAGTTGGGCCCTGAGCCTGCTGCTGGTCGCCACATTTGTATTTGTATTTGTATATTTTCTTTTTTAATATTAACATTTTATTTTCTTTTTTAAAAAACGTGGAAAAGAATATTTAAGTTTAAGTATAGATTTCGAGATTATTTCAAAGTTCATTTTCATTAAAAACACTTCATTGTATATTATCGTTAGTAACCATAAACTATGGTTTTGCTTTTTATTTCTCCGTTTTTCCTTAGGGGTTGTCCATAAATAATGATGTCTCGTTTTGAGGGGGAGGGCGTTAATGAAATTGTGGCAGTGTGACATAAGGGGGGCTATAAAGAGAAGTGTGGACATCACACATTGTTTAATTATTATACAATAATCAAAAACAGCATGACATGTGACAAGCAAGTTGTGATCAGGGGGAGGGGATTGTAGAAATAAAAGTGACTCATTATTTATGGACTGCCTGTAAAACAAATATCCATTAAGTTTCCTATTTACGTGAAAACTATTTTCAGGCAAATATATAGAAAATACAATGATAAGAAAATAGTTCTTATCCGTACGATAGAAAAATTGCAAATAAAAAACGGAGCACTTTTTCTATTGAAAATAAGATTAATAAAAGGTTTGTATATATATATATATATATATTAATGCAAAGGAACATAGGTTTTTGAAATACAACTTTGAAAATGTATACGTATCTTTGAAATGCATTTATGTTTAAAAATTTGTCCACGCTTTTGAACATTAGATTAAGCACGATGTAAAACGTGAAGAGGGAAAAAACATTTCCAAGAAAACAAGTACAATAAGTAAAATAACACTCTCATATGGTGTTTTTCTATGAGACATTATCCGGCTTATAGTTCCAACGCCTTTCTATCATCCCAAAAGAGACTCCCTTATACAACAATAACCTATTCTCCTTTCTACCTCACCAAAGAAACATAAAACCTTAGCATTATAATAAATGAATGCAAACATCTAGGTGTCCGCAACCTATCCAGGACAAGCCACCACCCTGAATGTTTGATCAGGAGGGCCAAGCTTATCATATCCTTGCAGAATTTTATGGCCATTGTGTATCGCCCCGTGTCAGGTTTGCATAATGCATTCAGATGCATCTAACATCAAGGTTGATCTATAATTCATAGGAGTGTAAGAAATTGACCAGCAAAACTGCGAGATATAATGCTTGTTTTCTTGGCACTTTGACTATGAAGAGACGAAAAAAAAAGGCAACGTGAAAATAGACGTATGTCTTTTTATGTGTCTTAGTATCTTGATAAAAACGCGGCTCTCTTTTAGGTAGCAATTATTTCCTTTGCTTGCTTTATGTTAATAGTTGCGGTTATTAGGAATCATTTATATTGAAATAAGCTTTGGGTTTGGGCAGATATTATGTATCAAGTAGCGTGCCGCACTTTTGCGATTTAAATATCCGCATTGGTATATCCGTCTAAATAGTTAACATTCATTGATGATATTCTTATTTTTACATTCAAAATGTTTTGTAGAAGAAACTTGGATTCTTTGATTAAACTCGTAGCATTCATGATGAATTGAATCAGGGCATAATTTGTGGCAGTAAAAGCGAAGGAGCCCTATAGTCTTTATTTTAAATTTTCTAACTAAATAATCTGAACTCGAATCAAATATGAAATTATCCACCTCCACTTGGAAATAAGTGCACGAAATGAGTTCGCAGAAGATTTAAGTCCTTACTGAAACTGTTATGTTTGTTACGAGACTAGACTGAGTGTACGTAACGCTGTTATCAACAACAGGGAGGGTTTTAGGGTTTTCTACTTTTAGGATACTAAATCTTACGCCACCTTTGTCCATTATTTCATGTTATCAATATAATGCTCAAATGACTTCATCCAAACGCCTTCTTTGCGCCATCTCTAGTTAGAATCTTGTAAGTGTTCGTTGGTGAATTTATGACAGTATTTGCATGCAGAATTAAGTGAGCCCGTGACTTAAGCATGTAGAAACTGCTACATTAAATACAAAACGAAATGTTATTTTTCTGGTAAAAAGAAATGCTCTCGGAAAAAAAAACAGTTTATGTTATAGAAAAATCTCAATTCTCTATTGATTTATTATTTCATTCAGCAACCGAAACGCTGAATTAATACTTTAATTATGACAGTGAAGCAGTTAAAATCTAAACAAAATATGCATCTTGAGAAAATATCGTTTTAAGCAGCCTAAAAGGAAGCATTTTTTTTTTTCATTTACAAAATATCCGTACAAACAAATGCCGAGTTGGAACTCAAACTACTAGCATTTTCAGCTATGTATATCATTGTTATTTTGCATTTGTGTTATTGAAATAAAATTGTAATGTTAAACTTCATGTAAAGAACATTACCCACACAACTCTAAATATAGTCTTCTTTTTCAAAGTACACATAGCAGCAACCATTGAAACTTAGCACTTAAAAGCGAAAAAGAATTTCTGATTTTTATCCATCAGGCAAATGTTATTGAAATTCCCCTTCTTCGCAACTGATACGTGTCTAATAGCTGTGATTTTGTGAAGGAATCATCTTTTTTGTTAAATTATACCCACCGAACTACTCTTCCTCATTGCTAAAAGATACCTCTGCCTTCTTCAGTTTTTCCATTGCTGAATAGAAACTGCTACGAGAAGTCATCGTTATGCGGAAAGGCACCAAGACGGTTCCTCATTGATTTCATTATTAGAGCACTGGTGAGTGCAACTGAGGGCGTTTCTGTTTTTAGTTTTCTAAAAAGAAATGTAAAAACAAAATTTGTTATTTACTCCTTTTTAGAATACGCAAATAGAAAAACCATTTTGTGCTAAAATATAAAAAAAAAAAAATCCGAACACGAAAGAAAATTGTAAATAAATTAAAATGTTCAAAGAAACATTGGTGAAACTGATTTGAAATTTCGATCAAAATGTGAGACGTAAAAATTGGAAAATAAGTACTTTCAGTCAAAAAAAAGAAAAAAAATCCTAATGCCTGTTCGTTACTAAAATTAATAAACGAAAGCTTTAAATTTATATAAATCTTGTTTATTTATTCATTAATTAGTTTAGGATGAATTGAATAAAAATGTTAAGGCATAATTTCCTATTCCCGTTTGAAAAACCAGTTGATTCTGAACTCTATATAAATAACTTTAGCTGTTGTTTCCTGTTAATCTATGAATAAACTTACATTTGTTTGAAATAAATTAAATACACGATCGCGCGTAGCATCATATTTTTTCTCTGAATATTCTTCCTTTTATATATATATACATATACATACATACATACATACATACATAAAAGAACAAGAAGTTCTGTCAAGAACTAAACGAGCCTACTTTCCCGTACATCGATATCGGCATTCTAGCATCTGATCAATATTCTATTAATTATCTGAAACTGAAAATTATGTCAAACATACCTTTATAACACTTAAAGCTGATTTCTAAAAGCAAAATATACCCCTCTCATCAGATGAAATAGACACGTACAAAGTAAATGAACGAGTAAATAAAGTTTTGTCGCACCATTTAAAGAATGTAACTGTCATAGTTCTTCCGTAGAAAAATTCCACAATCGTTTTCAGAAAAAATAAAATAAACAAACAAATAAAAGAACAAAGAACATCAAAACACATTTTACCAAAGAAAGAAATAAAATCGTTCATTAATAAAATGTCTCGAATTTCATTTTTAATCCGTTGCCAGTTAATAAATATAAATAAAGAATTAAATGCTCTCGTGAATGAAAAATGTTTGTTAACAAAAAAAATCGTCTGCCAAAAAAACAATAATAATAATAAATTAAACAAAACAAATAAATAAATAAACAAAAAATCGTCTGCCCAGTCAGTCATTTTTTCTGAGCCCGCATTTCCGCCGTGTTTGCGGAGTCAGAGTCGGAATCAGAGTCCTCACAGAAGATTATTCAAAAAAAAACTTTACAATACGTTATTTATCAAAACCATTTTCTTACAAAGTTAGTTGGAAGGAAATCTGCCTTTACAAAAAAAATCTTATCTCTTACAGACAGAGATCTTACAAACAAAAAAAGTTTATTCCATTCAGACGGTTCACTCAAAAGTTATTACGTGGGGAAAGGTTGCTTGAACGGTTCAATGTTGGACGAAAAAATGCTCAAATGGAAAATTTAAGTACGGTAATGAAGTATCCTTACTGAGATCCTTCGAACAAAAAAATTTTTTTATTTAGGGTGAGTTCTGGTAAGTGCGTCCACGGGGTAAGTGCGTCCACTGGGAATTATATGAAGACTGTCTTGAAATGGCTTCTGCAACACATCGACTATGTTAGATAACTGTCTAATGATAATTTCAATAGGTAGAATTCAATCCTGGATTCAATAGACGAAACACAATCAGAGACAACTTAAATGTCTTCAAAAAAACTCTAAAGTAAAGATTCAGGAGGTTTTGTTTCAGTTTCTCTTGTAGTCATACCAAGCAATTGAAATCAAGAAATGCAAGTTGTTTCTTTTGAGTAATAGCTACTAATAATATACATGGGGTATTTTTTATCAAATACTCAAACTAAAATTTGTTTATATGACGGTACGCACTTTCCCTTTCTTTAAAGTAAGGTGGGGGTAAGTGTGTACCATTATGATGGGGCAAGTGCGTACCACTATCATGAGGCATATGCGTACTATTATGCGGAGCAAGTGCGTACCATTATGATGAGGCAAGTGTGTACCATTACGTGGAAAATCCGACTCTCATAATTCACCTTTAATTTTGCTTATAATTCTTTTATAAACCGATTATAAATCCGACGTCATTTCCATCAAGTATTTATATTAACATTGAATGCGGCATAAGATTTCAATTTTATTCATTACCTCTGAAATATATTGGCTTTTAGATATCAGTTAGTAAATTTTTAGTTGAAAATAGCGATCATGAGCTATACTTAATTTCAACCAGATTGAAAAATGAAGCAATGAAATTAATTAAGTGAAACACTAAATAAGGAACCTACTGATTCAAAAAACGAAGGTGGAGCAATGAATAAATTATATTTAAGAAAATTAAAGAAGACCTTGTGAAAAACTATTTAAATGTACAAGAAAAAAAAGTACAAGTATCACATCATGATCAATTATTCTCTTTTTTTTTTTTTACTCTTTATTTTGTGTTTTTTCTTAGTGCTGCTGATTCTAATAAGAAAAATATTTTAAAACCGTATTTATTCAAAAAAAAGAAAAAAAAACGAATTGTTCACTCAGGTCACCTAACGACCTACCATACAAATAGAATTAAAGAAAATTACATGGGTACGCACTTACAACAAAGCTATTGGACGCACACGTCTCATCTTACATTTAAGAAGGGGTAAGTGCGAACCCTGGCTTAAACACAGACTGATTAATGCATTTAACCAAAATAAACTATGTAGACTATGAGTGATTATTACTAAATAAAAACAACTTACATTTGCTCACTTGGTCTTATTAAAAGGACAGAGGAAGAATCACAGACACAACTCTCTCAATCTTCAAGTCACAGTTGTTCGTAAGACACGTGGAATATCGCTGATTGCGTTTCATCCATGCAAGCAAGTGCTGATCTCTAGTATTAGGAATTATCCCAAGTCAACTACCTAACATATTTAATGTGTGCAAGAAGTTTTTTACTGCTCATGTTCACATAATTTAAGGTGGACGCACTTACCCCGTTAGGTAGGGAAAGTGCGTACCTTAGAATAGGTGTCATAAACCAGGTCACAAAACCTATGCTTATAATTTATTTGACATATTATACGCTTGAAAATCTTAGTACAAGATCTGGAAAGAAAACTAAAAAAAAATTGTGAGTGTACAAGATTTTTCAACAGAGCAGCATCCCTGAGAACATGAACTTTGCAAAAAAGGGTACGCACTTACCAGAACTCACCCTAAATCGGACTGTTCACTCAAAAGTTATTAGGAGTCACAGCTTGATTGAGCGGTTCAATGTTGAACGAAAAATTGTTCAAATCGGAAATGTAAATATGGGAATGCAATATCCTTGATAAGATTTTTCGAACAAAAAAAAAGTTTGTTCAAATCGGATTGTTCACTCAAAAGTTAGCATCGCGGGACAGGTTGTTTGAACGGTTCAAAATTGAACCAAAAATTGTTCAAATCGAAAAATCAAATATGGGAATGAGCTGTACTCGCCGAGATCTTTCCAACAAAAAACAGTTTATTCCATTCGGACGGTTCACTCAAAAGTTATTAGGTGGAGAAAGGTTGCTTAAACGGTTCAATGTTGAACCAAAAATGTTCAAATTGAAAATTTAAATACGGTAATAAAGTATTCTTGCCGAGATGCTTCGAACAAAAAAAAGCTTGTTTAAATCGGACTGTTCATTTAAAAGTTATTAGGGGTGACAGCTTGTTTGAACCGTTCAATGTTGAACGAAAAATTGTTCAAATCGAAAATGTAGATGCGGGAATGAATTATCCTTGAAAAGATCTTTCGAACAAAAAAAAGTTTATTCAAATCGGACTGTTCACTCAAAAGTTAGCATCGCAGGACAGGTTGTTTGAACGGTTCAAAGTTGAACCAAAAATTGTTCAAATCGAAAAATCAATTATGGGAATGAGCTGTACTCGCCGAGATCTTTCCAACAAAAAAAATTTTGTCCAAATCGCAATGTTCATTCAAAAGTTATTAGGGGGGGGACAGACAGATCGACCGACCGACAGACAGACGGACCGACACACAAATTCCCCACCTCAATACCCTACTTTCAAATTTTTAATTTTTCGATATCCATTTTACCTTTTTATTTTTTAACTTGGCGATATTTTTTTAACTTGGCGATATTTTTTGGACTTGGCGATATTTTTTAGATGCATTAACCTACTTCTAATACTTTTTTCGTCTTTCTTTTATTTTTAACGGGAAAGTAGGCTAAAAACCGCCAAGAGAATACTTTCCCTGAACAATAGTTCTTCAGCACAGTATATAAGGAGATAATTTACCAAAACAAAAACAGAATTTTTTTTTCTATCATTATCTGTAGTCATATTAGAGAAACATTTTGACTATTGTACTCAAGTGTGTTTTCTTAAGTCTGTTCGAATTATAATTTTAAATCTGTTACAATTTAGGCAATTTTTTATGCACTTCTACTTTGAATAATATAAGACTCTTTACGACAACGGTAAAGTGGTGTACAGTTTTTTAAGCATGAATGCTCAAAAGCTTTAAAATATCAGAAAAATATATTATGTAAATAAATTCTTGAGACACACCCGGAAACACTTTTACGGTTAAAACCCGTTTATCAAAAGTAGGTATTACAGACGCTTATTTTATGTGTATTTATTTTGACAAGGTAACTTTGCATCTGTCAACTTTTTATATCTGGGACTTTCTACGATGAAATTTACCTGCTCAAAAATAATTTATATAAAAAAGTCAACCTTTTAATGCTTTCAATTGATACGCAATCATTATATGATATTTTTTAACACAAACTATTACAGATGTGAACTGAAAATATTGCTCCTTTCTGGAAACTTACTTTAAATATTTTGATGGTTCTTCAAGTTTATTTATTTTTGAAGCGCATTAAATCCATTTTGTGTACTTATTATCTTCAAGTTTATTTCTTGAGCAAGGCGTTTTGAATAAAACCCGAAATTTTCATAGTAGTAATAAGTTTCAAGCATGTAGAGGTTTGATGGGAAAGGTGAGGGGTGAAGGCACTAAAAGTCGCAACTTCCATCCTAATTTTATGGCTAATTTACTAAGACCCCATAAATAGGTCATTAAACTTTCAATAATATTAACATTTTCTTGAAGTATTACATCAAGGAAAATTTTGCTCAGTATTTTTGTTTACATTTTGATTAACGGATCTTTAACGTGTTGTCCGATCAAATTTTATTATCGTACCATAAATAAAGTATTCTTTTTTTTTTTCAAACTGCACGGAGATTTTTTTCTCCATATTTTGAGAAGGATACAAACTGCACATTTAATAAAAAATATCTTAGATATGAGATGCAAAATAATTATTATAAACTCATAATTACCGATAAAAGGCATAAATACAGTCTGAGTAAAAACTTTAAGGTCAGTAAATTGTTTTGAGAAATTGGACACATATTAAACTGAGAACCAAAACATAATTTGAGTGATAATTATTACCCTTAAATAAAGTAAAAAAGGACAGAACAAGCATTTGTAGTTATTTTACTATCAGAAAATATTACAGAAACTAAAGATCACTATTTGAGCCCGAGTAAAATCTTTAAAGCCAACAGAGAAAAAAAACAAAGGAAGAAAAAATACTAACATTTAAAAGCTTGTGTATGAGCCATTCTTTCTAATAACTTCAAATATTCTTGTTTGCATAGATGAAACATTTTTTCGTCAAAGTTCAGGGTCTGTTTTATACCATTCAACTTCGATTGTAGATTCAAGCTCTATTAATGAAGTAAAATGTCTCCCATTTGCATACGCTCTTCTTGCTAAGTCTCCCCATGAGTTCTCAAATGGGTTGAGATCTGGAGACTTAGCTGGCCATTTCAAAGGTTCGATACTATGGATTTGAAACCAATTTTTTGTTTTGTTACTCGAATGGATAGGTGCATTGTCTTGCTGAAATTTCCAATTTTCTCTAGCAATAAATTCAGCATTTGGTAAAAGATGACTTCGTAGGACACTTTAATACGTTTGATCATTCATTTTACCCGAAACAAACGGAATTGAGATAATACAATTGTAAGAAAAGCACCCCAAGTTATGACAGAGTGTCCACCAGATTGGCACTTGGAGAATATCTTTTTTCTTTGCGTAAATCATACCAATAGTACTTCCACCCATCTAGTCCATCCAAATTCCACTTTTTTTCATCAGGAAAAATTATTTGTATCAACGGGTTATCCCAGGTCATAACTTTTTTAGCCAAAGTTCGTCACTTGAATAATTTACCTAGTTGAATACTTTCCGGTTGACGTAAGTTTGCAAACTTTTCTTTCATCACGCGAGGACAAAGCTCTGGGTCTTCCCCCGGTGCTTTTTTTGCCGTAATTGTCTTTCAATCTTAATAAATTATTAACTACAGTCTTCGATCTTCCAATTTTTTTCGCAATAGTATGACTACTCATCCCTGTTGAAGAAAAAGCTTTCAATCTGTCCCCTTTCACGATCTGTTAATTTCTTAATTTTCGCAATCTTCACAAAAAGCACCAAAACTTCGAAGAAATTAATGAAAAAACTACAGGTTGAAGGGGTTCCCCAATCTCATTAACTGCTGTGATATTTATTCCAGTATATCTTTGTTTAGCATTTAAAAAATACTGGTGGCCTTAAAGTTGTTACTCAGGTTGAAATACTAACTTTAAATATAGTAGGGTGAGTTCTGGTAAGTGCGTCCACGGGGTAAGTGCGTCCACTGGGAATTGTATGAACACTGTCCTGAAATGGCTTCTGCAACACATCGACTATGTTAGATAACTGTCTAATGATAATTTCAATAAGTAGAATTCAGGCCTGGATTCAATAGACGAAACACAATCAGAGACAACTTAAATGTCTTCAAAAAAACTCTAAAGTAAAGATTGAGAAGGTTTTGTTTCAGTTTCTCTTGTAGTCATACCAAGCAATTGAAATCAAGAAATGCAAGTTGTTTCTTTTGAGTAATAGCTACTAATAACATACCTGGGGTATTTTTATCAAATACTCAAACTAAAATTTGTTTATATGACGGTACGCACTTTCCCTTTCTTTAAAGTAAGGTGGGGGTAAGTGCGTACCATTATGATGGGGCAAGTGCGTACCACTATCATGAGGCATATGGGTACTATTATGCGTACTATGATGCGTACCATTATGATGAGGCAAGTGTGTACCATTACTTGGAAAATCCGACTCTCGTAATTCACCTTTAATTTTGCTTATAACTCTTTTATAAGCTAATTATAAATCCGACGTCATTTCCATCAAGTATTTATATTTACATTGAGTGCAGCATAAGATTTCAATTTCATTCATTACCTCTGAAATATATTGGCTTTTAGATATCAGTTAGTAAATTTTTCGTTGAAAATAGCGATCATAAGCTATACTTAATTTAAACCAGAATGACAAATGAAGCAATGAAATTAAGTGAAACACTCAAAAATAAGGAACCAACTGATTCAAAAAACGAAGGTGGAGTAATGAATAAATTATATTTAAAAAAATTAAGAACACCTTGTGAAAAACTATTTCAATGTACAAGAAAAAAAAAGTACAAGTATCATATCATGATCAATTATTTTCTTTTTTTGCTCTTTATTTTGTGTTTTTTCTTACTGCTGCTGATTCTAATAAAAAAAATTTTTAAACCGTATTTATTCAAAAAAAAAAAAAAGAAAAAAAAACGAATTATTCACTCAGGTCACCACCTAATGATCTACTATACAAATAGAATTAAAGAAAATCACAGGGGTATGCATTTAGAACAACGCTATTGGCATGTCTCATCTTACATTTAAGAAGGGGTAAGTGCGAACCCTGGCTTAAACACAGACTGATTAATGTATTAAACCAAAATAAACTATGTAGACTATAAGTGATGTTTACTAAATGAAAACAACTTACATTTGCTCACTTGGTCTTATTAAAAGGACAGAGGAAGAATCACAGACGCAACTCTCTCAATCTTCAAATCACAGTTGTTCGCAAGACACGTGGGATATCACTGATTGCGTTTCATCCATGCAAGCAAGTGCTGATCTCTAGTATTAGGTATTATCCCAAGGCAACTACCTAACATATTTAATATGTGCCAGAAGTTTTTTCCTGCTCATATTCACATAATTTAAGGTGGACGCACTTACCCCGCTAGGTAGGGAAAGTGCGTACCTTAGAATAGGTGTCATAAACCAGGTCACAAAACCTATACTTATGGTTTATTTAACATATTATATGCTTGAAAATCTTAGTAAAGGATCTGGAAAGAAAACTAAAAAAAAGTTTTGAGTGTACAAGATTTTTCAACAGAGCAGCATCCTTGAGAGCATGAACTTTGAAAAAAGGGTACGCACTTACCAGAACTCACCCTACTGTTTTTTTAGTAATTGAGTACTTTAAAAAATTTGTCTGTTGCGTTATTTATTACAAACAAACATTAATAATTATTTATTCAGTAACATTAAAATCCCTTTAATTTAATTTTTCCGTTTTCTCAATATTTTTTACTGGCCTTTAAGTTTTTACTCAGACTGTACTTTAATTAAACAAAATATATGTAAGCGATTAAAAAATCTTTAAAACTGGTGAAGGTATTATGAATTATTGTGTTTTTTATATGTTACCTATTTTGTGCATTTAGTAGGGAAGAGTTAGTTGTAATGAGACAGTCGAAAGATTAAGACAGCGGGAGAAATGCGACAATTCTGCACTTATGTCGAAATAAAATGAAAATAAGTATTTTATCCTAGCCAGTAAGTGCTGCTTTACTCTTGTTACTGTATCTTGTGGAAACCCAATCTTTATTCTCATAGCTAGAGTAACATAAAGACAAAAGGAAGTTTGCCCTGAAAGATAGTGAGGCCTCTAAACGGGCATGAATTAAAAGTTTGGCTACAACAAATAGCAACACTACCTCCACCACTTAGGCACAGTTCTGATGAAGCAAACAAGTCTCCAGCACTTATAAAAGCTGCTGGCAAGCGACCACAGGACTTTTGGTTCCACAAATTTAAAACCCTTCGATTAAAAGTTCAATGCCTTATTCATTAGCACCTATGACTCGTGAAATTTTCGATATTAAAAATATTTATCATGCCATGAAAAGTGTCGCATTTACTATTTCAGGCAAAATATCTTGCATTGTCTCCTTTATTTGAAGCCATTAAACCCACTTAAATATTTCCTTCCAAAAGGACAGTACTGGCAAAAATTATGTCCTAATGAAAGGGAAAAGAACGGAAAATCCCATGTTAAGAGATCCGATATTCCACAGAAACTGACACCTGTTTTTTATGAGAAAATCAATCACCATGTCTAATGCTTGTGAAAGTTGCACCCTAGAAAAAGGAAACAAAAGATTATTTCGCAAGAAAAAAAGGGAGGAGAAGTGCCAAACATAGTAAATAGAACTTCCGCTTATTTTTGTTTAATGTTAGTTTCCACCTAAAATGTGAGACCCTTTTCTTTTATTTTTTTTCTTTTTCTGTCATCAGTTACACGCCGTGCTCTCTTTGTTTTGATGCATTTTCGAGTTCATGGTATTTCACAGGTTGTTGGACGTTAATGGCGTCAAGTCGTAGCACGAGAGAAAAGTCTTTGATGTTTTCAAAGTTTTTGCTTTTTTAGGAACGTGAACCTTAAAGTCTCTTCAATGTTCTCCAACAGAATTCTTAAACACTCTTACGTCTTGTTGAATTTTAAAGATATTTAAAGGAGAATTTTTTTGCCCTTTTCTGTGACTCACATTTCTTAAGCTTGAAATCCGAAAATTCTTAATGGAAAATTTTTGAAATAGATCAAAGGCTACGCTAGAAGTACGCTAATTGAGAAGTTAAAACTTAAATTCTCTAAAATGTTTTAATTAAATTTTTTAAAAATAGTTGACCATTTATGAAAAAAAAAAACATTCTCACCATAAGTTTTAATTTATTTTGTGTTTCAATATGTAGGAAAACTGAACATTTTACTCTATCCCTATCTGCTCTCCTGTATGCGTATTTTTTTTAAATTAAGCTTTAAAATTATTATATGCATATTTAAAGCTTCCAACTTGTAAAATAAACATATGTAAAGTTACATATGAAGTTAGATAAGAAAATCACTACACAAAAATTCGACTCATAATCACATGAAATGCTTTTTGAGGATACCTTACCTATTTCTCAAAATTATTTAATGATATTAATTCCTTTATTTTTTAATTAAAAAAAAACAAAGGTCTACTGTTATATCAAGATTTAGTTATCTTCCTAGCTAAAGCATTTATGGTGCATTTCCAACGTAGTTTATTTAATGTTATGCGTTAAGTTGTTAGACAACTGATTTAAGACAGAAATGGTTTTTTTTAATTGTTTGTATAATTTAGTGAACCTTATTTGAAATGCTATTTATTTCACTACGAATCGTTGTTGCCAGGCAAACGAAAGGATCATTTTTGACATTTCAAGCTATTTTAAATTACCTCGAATCGTTAGGAGGTTAAAGAGCTCTAGAGAACTTATTATTTATTTATTTATTTTACAATCTGATGTTTTTTGCTATATAAACAGAATGCTTTTCATTATTAAAGTGAACGTTAATTCGCTCTAACATAGTAAAATATCAGATATTTCATAATATAAACATCAGTTTCCAAATCAGTTTGTAGTTTTAAAAAGTTACTTTTTAGGTTTCATGTAAAATGATTTTTTTTCGTTTGTAATTTAAAGCCACATTTGGTTATTCAAACATTTTGTCTACGCAAGTCTTATACATACATAAATAACTAATTTTAATTTTAACATGTTTGTATAAAAGTTAAGCATGTCTTTGTTATTTACATAAATACAATTTATGTTATTGAATAATTTTGTTGGTTAAGAAGTTTTAATTCATTTCTGCAATCAAAATGAAGGTAATGCTGTGGTGGGAGTACTATTAAGAAAATACAGTTTATATTATGTAAGTTCAATACATGGGTGGCATCGGTGTCTAAAACTGTTGTTGTGGACTAAATATCATGAAATCTTTACACCAACCGAAATTCAGCTTTGACTTAATACATAAGTGCATATGAAAACATGAAGCAGCATTACTACATTGTACGTGGTCGACGCACATGGCTATCTCTCTCCCGCCATCTAACTAGGCGTAGCATCTGGGAGACAATGTCTCCGGTTATGTCTCCGCAGGTATGCTTAACTAAAAGACATTACGCGTTCAGAGTTAAGGTGAATCATGCCTACATACGACTTGATCCCCTTTAGCTCTGAGAGCCTTATATATCAATAGCTCAAAGTAATTTTTTTTGTATAAGACACTCAGCGTAGCAGTGGATTAAGTCGTTCATAGACTTCATCCACTTTAGCCCTATACTCCTCATACATGTCTACAGTTTATTAAATTACTGGGAAATGTTCAGATATAGGAGAATGCTACAACTGCGAGTTGGTTACCATAGAGATAAATTTCGTATAAACTTCAGCTGCAGCTGCCAACTTAAAATTTTTTTGAACATTGATATTTTATCTAAAACTAATTTAATTTTGTGACTCATTTTCTTTTCAATACAGTTCGTATTATTTTAGGTGTCTCCAATTGCCAAAACTCTGGCTAAATTTCGAAAGACAACTATTTGAATTAGCGTAGATCTCATGCCCTATATTAAGAAATAAGTTTTTTTTATGTGAGCAATCATTATTGCTTATTGCTTTCAATTGACCGTATTTGGTGGGCTTCTGTTTTCTTTTGGTAATGCTTATAGTACAAACTGCTCTGGTTCAAAGGCTTAAGCGCACACACTCACGCTTTCTCTTCACACCATAGCAGGATCCAGCATACAACATCTAGCATTCAGGAACCTGGCATTGAAATTCAAATTATGTTCCTTGCAATCATGATTGCAATAATAGCATTACTAGAAACATCAAACCATACGAGCAGGGTCCTATTGCAACTCCTGATTGCAAAAAAGGGGGGGGGGTGTCTAAATTCAGTCTTGCGTTTTTGTTCGTCTAAAAATACATCTCTGTTATACTTTCGTTAGACACAAGTATGTCTTTTCAATTGACAAAACATGCCCTGTTGGACTTTCAAACGGAAACAGAACCCATATCCACTCATTCACTACTGGCAAATCGGAATCGATTTCCTAGTCAATAAAGATGGGGTTTTCGGAGTTTGATATCGATTTATGTAATCTGCGGCTTCTCTGAAGGCTGGATATAATTTGATACCAGCAACGTATCCTCCTCTAATCTCACTCATCATAAAATATCGCTCTGACTTGTATTCCGCATAAAATATTCACAACTTTTCCATTAAGGAGAAATGCCCCCATCTCCCGAAACATTAACCGTAGATATGTGCTCAAACTCATGACCCCTTTCGGTGAGATATAGAGGTAAATGAATTTGTTTTAGGGCCTTGAGAGCTTAGCTTCATTTAGAGTAAGTGATATATCTGTTGGGAGAGGCTTACGTAATATTTTATTTAGAGCGATTTGGGATTTCAAAGTGTGTTTGCTTACTCTATCTATTCGGTAAGTCATTGCGAATAGAGGAGACCCTTTATGTGAGGGTTTAAATTTCAAGAAGCATTTTTGCTTTTTGAAAAATCCTAAATATGTAAAATTGAGTACTGGGTAGTGGAAATATTCAATTTTTGATGGACTTTTACTTTTAACTACTAGAGTGTTATGATTGAAGTTAAAAACCAATGCAAACAAAGTACAAATTATAAAAAAAATACTACATTGCAGGTCTAAAATGGAATTTCTTCACCAGTGCAAAAAGCTCAGCACATAACATGAGAGCCGTGAAAGAACATGCCGTGAGTTCTCTCATGTTATGTGCTGAATTTTTTTCACCGATCAGAGGGTTGTATTGTAGCCTTTAAAGAGGTATTTGCAGTATTTTCTTCATAATTTGCGCTTTATTTACATTGGTTTTTAACTTAAATCATATTTTAGCACACAGCTTGTTTGATCGTTTTGCATTTACGATCGGAGTGTTAGTTTGTTGGGGGAAATTGTGCTTAAAATAATCGCGATTTTGATTAATCATTTTGTCTTGACATCAGCTCCAAAAATTCAACTATGCCACCAGAATTTTTAAAGTATTGGATTCATTAATTGTGTGTAGCAATTTATTTAGAAAATTTCCACAACTTCAAAATACTTTAATTTATCCTTGAATTGGTTTAAAGTAGAATTTCGACCAGCGCTTAGCTGTAAAACTGCAGGCTTAAAACGATAACATACTAAACAAAAAATTTAGATAATCACTGTGGTGTAGTGAATTTAAAAATTAATTAAAGTTTCTTAGTTTAGCTAGATGGTTCATCTGATTCATGGCTAAAATACACCCTACCAAACATGTTACTCAAAAAAAAAGGAAGTTTCTATCCAAAAGAAGTTAATTTCCACAAAAGAATTGACTTTAACAAATTAATAAAAAATTATCATCCTATAATCTTCAATAATTTACCTCATAAACTAATTTAAACATAGTTAAAACTGATATTCCCAATATTTAAGATAAGCTTTATTTCTGCTGTAAGAAAAAGATAAATATCCTGCTAAAAAAATAAAAACTCGCTTCGAGCATTGCTCCAATTCCTAAAAACCAACCTCATCTGGAATGCAGTGAGCAAAGAACATTACAAAATTTTGAAAAAGGAATAAATTAGGCCGCGTGATCGTTAGTGCTTAAAAAAAATCCACAAATCATTATTACAAGACTAGAAGAAAACAAATTATAAAGTTAATTTATCAAACAGTAAAAATTGCTCACTTGACATTCCGCAATTAAACACGACACGAAAAATCAAGTACATTGCATTGGAGTGAAATGCCCAAAAGCGCGGCGTTCAGAAAATGCAAGACTAACACATCTTAAAAAAAAAAAAAACTCACCAAGTGGGGTCGAACAATGATTTATTTCCTTCATCCAGGTAACATTATTTTGTTGTCTCCTTCATGTCGTCCATCACACCGGATTATTGAGTACCGGAATTGGCGCTCAAAATTCTAATGTTCAGAGACGCTCAAAACCGGTCCCTATATCCAACTCAAACAGATCTTAACACATATAAATGTCAAAAAAATCCAAAATCCCCGCATCTGTGGTGACGATGCCTTTTTATATACACTGTTGTGTGTGGTTCTTTTCACTTCATTTCTCTCCCTCAGGACCCTTGCCAGATGCCAAACTGCAATTTTTTAGCTTCTTTTCCCCTCCTTTATTGATTCCTACTTTGATCATGGGGACTCTTCTTTGCAACCGTAACTGTTTTCTTCCACAGAATCTCGCGTGGGAGGAGCTTGCATTCCTGTGCAGTCATAAATTGGGGGTGCGTCAAATACTTCCTGTCTTCGCTCTGCTGTCCCAAAAGATTGCTACTTTCTTTGCATCACAAGCGATTCAGGCGATTCCATTTATCGTTTTCTTCATCCAATTGGGGGAGGGAGAGGCGCCAGACTTAGCGATTTTTGTAGGTTGTTCACTGAAATTTCATTAAGTCATGTACCCACCACAATCACATGAAAATTAAGAGGATGGAGTAGAAGAATGGGTTGTATGCTGGTTTCATTCAGGCAAAATCTGAAAAATACTTTACTGCGACACACATTTAGAATATTTTTTTTGAAAATTCTTCTTAGTATTTTCACGCGTTGGTTGATCGGTAGATGTGATTTTTAATGATAGTGGTATCTCAAATCTGTGCAAGGAATCGGGCGATCTTCTTCATGCTAATTTGTTTTCGTTGAAAATTGATGCGGATTTATTTTTGCCACCGATTAAATTAAGAACCGACTAATTTTCCCCCACACTACGCTTGACTGGTTGGTCTCAAGAAAGTAAGTATACAAGGATTAATACGAAAGTTGATGCCTCTCCTAAGGAATGACACAATCGAATACTTTTCTCGTAAAATATTTTACTGCTGTTTTGAAAGAGAAAACGGGGAAGACCCTAAACGGACCCTAATAAGAAATATCACTTATTAATGTATTTGTGCTTTTCGCGCTAAATATGTCACCTAATCGAATTATTATTTCGTTTAGTGCATCACAGCTCACATTTTACCGACACTTTCTATGAAAGTAATAAATGCAGTTCAAAAATCCAAAAATTCTTGCCATGATAAAAAATAATAAATTAAATATACTTAAGGTCTACTATATTTTAATGTACAATTTGTAAATAGATTCATCGTAATGCGCAACGATTTCACTTAGCATTTCTTTTTAAATAGATTAATGATCATAAAAATTGTAACATTATTTCATTTTCATATTTAAATACTATTTATTTGCGACAACTGCTGACTATATGTAATTAGAGCACCGAAAAATACTCAAGTTCACTTTGATAATGAAAAAAAAATGCATTACGACGACACATTTATTCATTATAGCACCAGCCTTCATATGAAGAATGAAATTAAAATGAAAAAAAAAGCCAGCCTTTTTTTTTTCTAAAACAAATTCTTGCTCTTTTTTCAAAATAGAAAAAAAAAAAACTTTAGAAAACTTTCATATCTTCCCTTTAAAAATTCGTTTCGTTTTAAAACAAGAAACGAGATTCGTAAAATAATTTAAAGTAAATATTTGACTTTTTTCATCATCTGTTTCATTCATTTCGTACGTAATTTGATTTTTTTCTGAACGATGTTTAGTTCAGCATAAAACATTTTTATTCACCACGGTGCTATCTTCTTTATCTTCAAAAGGTTTTTCGTGCGCAAAAAAATGTGAAATGTCGAGGAAATGAAATTTCTGACGGAAGTTCCGGAAATTCGGGTTTCATTTTGAAATGTGGGTTTTCTCCCAGGGTATAAAGCGTACGTATTCGATTTGATTTTAGGCTCTATTGGAAGGATTTTTAATGAAACTTAAAGGAATTCGATGTTGCATGTATTACAACGTTAACGAAAGTTTTCTAAAGCTTGATTAAGTAGTTGCGCTACTGAAAGATACAGCAGTATTATGGAAATGTAGTTAAAGTTGAAAATTTATACGAAACTATTGAACTGGTTTAGGATCTTAATGTAATCTTGAAATTTTATGAAAATCTTGATTTAAACATTTAATCAGCCTTTCACAAAAAGATAGTTAAAAAATGACCCTTTAGTCATTTAAAAAGTACTTTTCTTTTTAGACATTATTCTTATCGGGGAATTACCTTAATGGTGCAATAATGAAAAATAGTTTAAAATAAATAACAATTTGAAGATCATAGGGAAACATATTTTTTGAAGCATAAATTATTTGCCGGAGTTCATCCGTTATCAGAATATAAGGCCTTATAGTTTGAGCGGAATTAAAAAAAAAAAAAAACTTCCCAAATTCAGCCAAAATTTAAGTCAGGAAAGTGACTATTAAAATGTTCATTTCTAACTAAATTTCATGGCTGTCAAGACGCCAATGGCCTTCCAGGCTAGGAAACAATGTACTTTTTTAGGTTACCATTTGTCGTCAAACGCAAAGCATATTTAACAAAACATCAAAGATATGCCGTCGAGTGTTAACTGTTGAGTTTTTCACCTTATTAGATAGGCCCATCAGGGGTTAATTGCTCCCCCCCCTGACTTTGGAAAATCAATGTATTTACATGTAAGTAGGCGTGGTTTTTGCCAATTGCAAATTTACATTGTGTATACACTTTTTGTCCCCCCCCCCCTGGAAAAATTCGAAATGACGGTCCTGTTATTAGAGCAGTTATCCATCTTCAGAAAGATTTTTATACATTCTTCAATATAATTTTTTTGTAGGTAGGGGAGATTCGTAGACGAATGACAATCCTGGCCTGCACGCAATACAGGAGGTAGTGGGTTCTATTTCCACCGGTTCCTTATGTGTTTTTTCTTTTCCTTATGCTGCAGTTCCTTGTGTTGACTTGTCTATAAATAATTTAAGAAATTAAACTTTTCGAAGCAATGGCAACCGATTTTTCTGTAGCGTTCGTACGCCATGAAGAAGACAACAACAAACTGGCGATTTCTTTTTACTGCCATACTAATGATAATCTTGATTTTAGCATAAATTTCAATGTTATTTTGTTTAGAAACACCTTGCCTATAGAAGAGCCGAAGAAAATACCCAGCCTTTTAATTTTACCTAAACGCAAGGGAGCGCACTTGACTTTTATCTATGCAAATTACCTCTGTTACTTCATAACTGCTTTCTGTATTGCGTCATGGCAGCATACGTTTTTTTTTTCTTTTTTTGATATGATTCGAGCTGACACTATCGTATGTAAGGGCAATCCAAGAAGCCCTAAACATAGTACCAAACAAAAGTGTATGATTTTAGATAGTCGTCGTTTTTTTTTATCAAGAGTTGCAATGAATATTTAAGATAAAACAAGTCAATACAGACAAAATATTTTAAAATGTCCTTCACCTTCAGAATAGCAAAATAGTTTGTAACATAGTACTATGTCATTAATATTTCCCTTTCTTTTACAGCCTGCGAACCAGAGAGGCAGACGTTCGAGTTAGTGACTGGGTTTGTATTTACTGCTCCAGAAGATACCTTGGAACTTATTCCTGGAACCTTACATTTGACGGACTGTCTGTCTTACTGTAGGCACAATGGATCGTGCCGCTCAGTAAACTACGAGACCGGACTTTGTGTTCTTTTCAGCTCGAGTGCCACCCAGCGTCCAGAAGCTCTTACTTCGTCACAATTCCCCGTCTTCACTATCTACGCCCAGAAGTTGTGCTTGGACAGTAAGTGAAGCTGCTATTATTCTTAATAACAAATGGCTTAAATAATAAGGTTATTTCATGTTTCTTTTGTAAAAGATAATAGTATGTGTGATAAGAATTTCAAAGGTTCGGGCTGATTAAATTAGCAAGTAATTTTCTTGAAAAAATTGTAGCAATTGAAGGGGCAAGTGGATAAAGGTGATTTGTGAAAAAAATTTAATTTATCGAAAAAGCTTTCAAATGAACTGCTGTGTTATTTTTTTAATGGATTTTTCTCAACGTGTAAAACGGGGTTACATTCTTGGTTACCAACCATTACTGTAACTAAGGGGACATGATACTACCTACATGACCTTTATTTTCACAACAGTTAGTCTCAGATGCATACTTCCAATAGCAAAAATACTCAAAATGAGGTTAAGATTTAAGGTGTTGAAATATTGAGGTTAAAAAACAATAGTCAAAAAATGTGAAATATAACTTTTCATACAGACACCAGGTCCCCCAATGTTATATTTAGAAAAAAAATATGGGTTGAAATATAATTCCAACACAAAATATTTGAAATATTTGCGATTTAAACTTAACGAAACATTCCAAGTTTTCAGGGCCCGTGAAGAAAGCTAAATCGTAACAATCGCTCTCCATTCTACTGAAGCAGCTATACTACCAGCTTCAGCATATTTACCCCCAAACGCTGTTATTGGCAGCGAGTGTAAAGTGGTGTAAGTCACGAAACGCTGCCTTTTCATTATTCTGTAAACATTTCTCATACTACTGTCAAACTTTGTGTGTTCAAATTGTTTTTTATGCTCACTATTTCCTGAAATATAAGTTTGGGGACCTGGAGTCCATATGAAAATTAAGATTTTGAATTTTTTTATTTCACTTCAAATGTTCAACATTTTAACGCTGCACTTTGTTTTGAGCCTTTTTGCTACTAGAAGTATGCATCTAGAACGCAGACCCGTCACTGAAGGGGGTCAGATGTGTCAATTGCCCCGTTGGCTTTGAGAAATTCATGTATTTTACATAAGGGGCAGGTTTTTGTTGTTTTTCGATGAAATTGCATTATGTTTTCACCCCATTGCCCCCCCCCCTCCCCGCCCTGAAAAAAACTTGAAATGACGGGCCTGCTAGAACGAACGATTGTGAAAATAAAGATTATGCAGATTAAAAAAGAGCAGACAAATCAATTGAAACTTAATAATAAATTTTAAAAAAGAACAGTTGGAATTTTCTCTTTTCAATACTTTAAAGTGGGAACATAACCAGTGCTACCAATACCAAGAACTGTGAAATGCGGCAGTATATTTAAGGGATTCAGTTTTGAAATATTGAAAAGATAACGCGCGAAACTGTTCAGAAAATAGACTCCTCTACAACATGACTCGTGACTTGAAAGTCTTACTGAGCTCCATTTCTCCTCCCTTTTTTTTTTGTTTTGTTTAAACTTACTGAAATGTTTTTGAGCATTTCTCTGGACAGCCTTGGAAGTTCAAATTTGACTTTACGAACGTGAGGTAAGAAGATATGTTTTTAGATTCTTAAAAAGCTTGGGCTTCTAAAAATGTACTTACGAGAGTAAATCTAACACTCATTTTCCTTTCATGCTTTAGTTGGAAGTTTAATATGCTTATAGATGTATAGTTTTCTCAAAAACTGTCTCCAAAAATATATTTTTTAATAACTAGCACAGAGACAAATGAATGAAAAAAATTTAAATTATCTTCATAATACTTTATGATGATAATTTAATACTTAACTATTTATTATTGAATTGTTCGTGCTTGATAGCACGACCTAAAGCAAACAGCAGCACAATTCTTCATAAAAAGAGTGAAAAATTAAAATAAAATATAATAAAAATTCAGATACGTATTTAAATCGAACAAAACTCAGGTGCTGCTGTTTTTCTTTGTTTCATTTCCCAGGTGTTTAAAAATTTTCTTGCAGAAATGTGTTTTCATGTACACCTTTAAATTCATTCCTAAACGTTGAAAAATCATATTTTTCTCCTTAAAACTTATTTTAAAACGAATATTTATAGTTAATCCACACGTTTCTTTACAGCAGCATTGAAATTTAGTTTAGAAAATAGTGAGTAATGTTTAAATATATACAAGGTGTCCACTCCAATCGGGGACCAATAGCTAATTTCTAAACCGTTAGAGATAAGCATATAGTTTATTTAGAAAAAAATCTCCAAATTACGAAAGGAATTTTGGGTCTATTCAATGTTTTTCAAAAAATCAAATTTTGAAAGAGTTACGAAATTTAAATTTTTATACAGCCCCCCAGTCCTATCAATCATATTTAGTAAAACATTCTTGACACTGTAACGTTTAAAACTAAAAAAAATCACTCTTCTGCGACAAAAATTGACCGAGTTATGACGTTTTGAAAAATCAAGATTTTGCATTGTTTCATGACGTCATCGAGAGATCGCTTTAGGGACCGTATGCGAAATCCTTCAAAATCTTGATTTTTCAAAACGTCATAACTCGGTCAATTTTTGTCGTAGAAGAGTGATTTTTTTTTAAGTTTTAAACGTTACAGTGTCAAGAATGTTTTACTAAATATAATTGATAGGACTGGGGGGGCTGCATAAAAATTTAAATTTCGTAACTCTTTCAAAATTTGATTTTTGGAAAAACATTGAATAGACCCAAAATTCCTTTCGTAATTTGGATATTTTTTCCTAAATAAACTATATGCTTATCTCTAACGGTTTAGAAATTAGCTATTGATCCACGATTGGAGTGGACACCCTGTATACAATCATATCTATTTTTTACAACTGTGAATAAAGCTTCATTGATCTACTTGGCCATGCTGTCCGTAAAATTGCGTTATGTTGCAAAAAAATATTTTAGCTAAGCGCAGGGAAATTTTTGAGGGGGAAAATCGTGCAAACAATTTCTCCCAAAGATTGGATTTTACATCAAAACTCGCACGAATCAGTAGTAAGGTACGGATTTTTGCAGAGAATTAATCATAATTTATCAGTTGATTACATTATTGGGGATCCTGGCACTGACTACACTAGGTATACGCCCTTGGATAGGTAAACGGCAGTACCTACTTGTTTTGGTATTTCTTCCCTCTGTAATTTAATTTTATCGTATAAGTATGATTATTAGATTTCGGTTGAAATAAAACAGGAAAAGAGCTGCTAAATTCAATGTTTTGCTAGTTTTTGTAAGAAATCAAAAACGCATTATTCCAGCTTCTTTATTTTGTACTTGTTATTTCCACTTTTGTAGATAAAGAAGTTAAACTGTTTACGGCAGTATAGTTTCTAAATGAAAATTAATCAATTCACTCCGTTTTAATCCTAAACACAAAAAAGTACTAATTATATCAGAACACGATTAAGTTAAACTGCACTTGGAGAGATTTAGGGTTGAGCTTTAAGGGAATCCGGATAAATATTTCAGTTCTGACATGGATTAGAGCGAAGTCACAATTTTATAATTGTAGACAATTCGACGCAGCCCCCTTGACTTACAAATACATTACCAGTTCTACTATGCTGCAAATAAGAATTAAGCTCTTATTCGTTCTTTCACCCTTTCATTCCCGGATTTTTTTTTTTTTTTTTTCATTTTCAGTTACATGATTTTGATCTTCTTATTGTGCTTTTCTTCTCTTTTTTTTCTTTTCCATGTATGACGATAATCCTTGCTGTATTTAAATTCTTGTCCTCCGGACCAAAATTTAAAAGAATAGAAAAAGGGGCATTGTCCCAGTATCAGCTCAGAAAGTTTATTCTAAAAAGAACTGTGATAGATATATTTCATTCATTTTATTTGTGTCTATTCTGTGTAACCGCTGAAATTTAAATTTGAAAAAAAAATGCACGTGAACGAGTTTCAGAAAATGTCATTTCTGTCTCATACGTTTATCGATGCATTAGACAGCACTTAACTCCATTGCCTAGTCTCGACATGTTTTGGAGACTGTCTCGACATATTCTGAAGAGCGTCTGGAATATGAAGTAGAACTATTAATTTGTCTTTTTTAAGCAAAATATAAAAATAGCACTGTCCTTGACTGTATAAGTACGCCATGTTTTATATTCAGTCACTTTACAAAATGTGACATATACTTGTCAGATTTTAATGAGAAACGAATCTGTTAATGAGGTTTTAGCTTTTCTCTTTGAGCAACAAAAATACATCGCGTGTTATTAAATATTTTGAGAATAAAATGTTATACTTTTCAAGAATAGTTTATTGCACAGTTACATTTATGTGTTATCGAAACAAAATAATTTCTATCTGTAGTATTAAAATGAATCTAAAATAGGAATAAGTAGCACGTAAATTTGCATTACACGTATCCATATTTGTATCCATTTTAATGTGTTCGCAAACAAATCTAATACCATTACATTTGAAACTAATATAACATCATTATTTCATTTAACTTTGTTCGAAATCTGGAATTTAATGAGTAATAAATGAGAAAACCCCGACGTCGTTGCGTCGTCTAAAAGTTATTATTATCTCATTGCTAACTACTAACTTTACACTGACTCCGAATAAGTATTTCAAAACCATTTTATTTTCATTCATTTTGAAACTTAGAAATGGATAATATGTTAATAAAGGGCATTTTAGTTATCCCACTGTACTCTATAGACGATAAAGGTGCAACAAATAAAACTGAATGTATTATGTCATGAAGATATAGCAATTCTAAATTTTGTAGTTTCAAGTTACAACGTAAACTACTTCATTAGTAATTTTTAAACATATTCTGTACTATTATTTCTATGTAAGACATAGTTGCTTTTAAAAAAAGTTTACAAATACCTTTGTGCTATTGATGTAGAGAAAATTACAACGTTAATTAAGCCCCCTGCTTATTTGTGCCTAATTAACGTTGCAATTTCCTCTACATAGTTGCTTTTGTTTTGCTTTTTTAAATCAACAATTATTTTCTCCTGCAGTATCATTTCTTTACATGTTAAATTTCTAGTTTTGTAACGTGTTTGCACAACTGTGTTTTCATGAGTAGAAAAATATTTGAACAAAGTCCAAACAGGGCCATCATAATTCTTTTATGATATTTTCTATATTTTTCTTTCGACCTTTACTTCCAGTCAACTTTTAACATTGAATATTACCTTAGACATACTCTTTAAATTACGTTGATGCAAACTTAACTTTTAAAAAGTGAAGTCAAAGAAAATACACAAGAATAGTAAATTTTGCCTCTAACTCTGTCATGGCTATTCTAGACTGATGATCTCAAATAAGAGTGAGACTGCAATATCTATATTCCACAACGGGCTACTTGGTATATGTTTTTAAACATGACTAAGCATTGACAAGGTGTGATTACTTGGAGCTTCATAGAAGAGAAGTAACATTATTAGTAGAATATTCATCAAGATTTAAATTGTTTGAAACGAGCGGCTAAGAGCGTAAACAAAAAGAGGGAGCAATTATGTATCTGTACATTTGTAAGCAGTAAATAAGCAATGTCATTTAAATAATGCTGCATAAAACCAGCTTACAAAGATTCCAAACATGTTAGATCTTTGTTATGTTGCATTAATTTTACGAAGAACATGAACTGTACTCAATGGTGAGTACCTAGATTGTAAAATATGAATGTTGTTTTTACAGTATAGCACAGCTATTTTTATTGTAATAAACTGTAAAAATTGCTATACGTATCTGCTTCACGTACCTGAAAATGAAATAGATTTCCCGAATGAAGGAGTGAAGGTACAAATAAGAGGATGATTCTTATTTTCAGAACTAGCAATGCATTTGTAAGTCAAGGGGGCTACTGGCAGTATACAAGATAGCCAAATGCTGAGTCAAAGTTGCCTACATTTATAAAATTGTGACTTCACTCTAATCCATGTCAGAACTGAAATATTTAGGAGGATTCCCTTAAAGCTCAACCATAAATCTCTCCAAGGATAGTTGACTTAATCGTGTTCTGATATAATTAGTAAATTTCTTGTGCTTAGGTGTGCAGAATAAACTGTAAAATTGCTACTTTATAATACTAAACTGTAAAATTGCTGATTTTACAGTAATAAACTGTAAAATTGATATTTTTACAGTCTATTACCGAGAATTTTACAGTTTAAACTGGAAGCTCTGCTGCCCGTATTACACTTTTGTTTTTACAGTATAATACGCTACATTTTACTGCAAAAAAACAGCAAAATTTCTAACTTTACAGTAAGAAACTAAAATTGCTAGCTTGACAGTTTGAGTATGTTTATTTTGCTCTTTTAAATTGGAACCTTGGCTGACAGTATTAAACTGTAAAAATGACAGTTCATTTTTTGCAATGCAGCAACGACCGATAAAAAAAAAAGGTTATGGATTGTTTTTTGAATAAATTAGTAGAAATATATTAAAGTGAAAAAAACTTGAAGTAATACCATCTAGATAGTATTATGAAACATTTAAAGAGCAGAAGCTTTGAGCAACATTAAAGACATTTTTTAAACTAAAAAAGAATACAAAAGTTACAACAATAACTATCAATTTGACGACTAATCCAATTTTGCTGAATAAGGAATTGTTTCGGAATGTCAAGTGACTTCTCGTGACTTCCCATCAAGGCGACCATGAGGGGAGCGGGAGAGAGGGGGCAATTTCTTTAGTTCGCTATGGGCTATGGACTCCTAGGTGCGCTACTGACTGTACTTCAGTAAAATGCAATTAGATTTTTAAGATTTTCAGAAACAGTATTTGTGCGACGAATTTTTGGCTCTATAGCGTACATATCTTACGAGATATCTCCTTTACGGAGAAACTAATATATTTTTAAAACTTTTTTCTAGAAATCTTCAAAATTTAACTGTATGGTGTAGAAGTAAAGACAAGGGCGGATCCAGAAATTTTTCAAGGGTTGATTACATCACTTACTTTTTACTATGTATTCTGGTTTGCAAAATATTGATCACATAGGCTTCGGACTTCAATTTCGAAACATTTCCGGGCGAGAGCCCAAACTTCCTTCCTTCAACGTCATAAAAACTAGTCTAAAATTTTGTTTTTTGAACTTCAATGTAAAAATTTATTGATGGAAGGGCCTCATGAGAGGGGCGATTGCCATATCGCCCCTCCCTTGTTTCCGCTCCTGAGTAAAGATCATGTTATTCAATAAGTTTGTGAAATAAAACAAAGATTTCAGATATTTCAAGTAATTGTACGCTTTTTTGTGAAAAAATCATACTTCTGTTAGTGTGGAATACCCCAAATCTACCCTACTCTTTGTTTTAATAACTCAGCAAAGTAGCATTACAAGTACAAAATATTTCAAAATATAAAATGCATTCGTTGAATAAATAATGGTACATGTTTAAATATTGAAAATTAACTAATGTATTAAATAACTGTTTTAATTTTAAAGAAAAAAATACCGTAATTAGCTCTACTACTTTTTCAAGAAATTTCGTTTTTTTTCCCCCTCCTTAAAAGAACATTTAACATCACTGCCTTTGTGCCAAAGGAGCGAATGTAAAAGTTTCAGAGAGAAAGAAGCCTGGATGTGCAGAATGAAAAACTGGAGAAGCTCAGCAAAAGCATGTTCGCTTTCTTTAGAATTCTCCTAACACGAGCCAAAAGTTGTTTTTCATAGCCCTGGGACAAAACAGAATGAGAATGACAGAGGAAATAAATATAAGAAGAAAGGTATGCGAAGGACTGACTTGAAAAGAATTCTGTGCGGAATACAAAGAAAGAAGGCTGTAGTCGTGACCAGTTGTGTGATCATTTAAATTCGTAATACTGTTCTACTGCTGTACTTTTGGGAAAAGGCGAGACATATTTCACTGTTACGTGTTTTAAATTTTACGCAAACACCCAAAAATAAACAGGCAAATAAAAGTGTATAAGACTTTGTAACAGTATTGGACAACGTTTTTCAATTAACTTTGCCGCAGATCTGATTTTTTTTTTCTGCAACCCTTCATTACGTGCCTTTTTCAAAATGAGCAAATTGGATTTTTTTTTGTAAAGTTTTAGTACATAACGGGAAAACAATTGATTTAAAAAAATACTTGCATCAAAACATGATTTTTTGCGTTTGTCAATGAATTTTCACACTCAAAAAATAAAAATTTTCCCTTTGTCTTTTCACAGGCGAAAGTGAAAACTGAAAGATTTTTCGAATTAAATAATTTCTATTATATCATGGAAAAGGTTTTTGAGTAAATTATTTAATAAACAAAAGATTTAATAAGTAAATGAACTGATAATGGACAAGAATTTGAATAAATAAATGAATTCAGTATTTAATGCATCAGAAAAAATAAATGAAGAAACATAATAGTGATTGAATAAGAAGCCAGGTGAATGAAAAAAATACAATTGCATTATTTAATGAAGGAATAAAATGATTAAGTTACTAAATAAATCAGTAAATAATTTAATAACTTATTGAATAACTAAACAAAACTTGATTCTCCGCATGCACATGAGTAGTTGTACAAAACATTGAAAATAAAAATAAGCGTAGTGTTAAATAAATAGTTCACAAAATATTAGTAGTTCTCAGACAATATTTAAAATGTTAAAAACAAGAACTTTATTAGTTTATCGTTAACACAATGTTTTCTAAATTATAACAAGATATTGGAATATAGGTATTACTTTTTGAGAATTGCTTGCATCATTATGTGCTTTTATTTTCAGAGATACTTTTTTCTTGAATGAAATAGATACACGTAATTCTCTGTAGTGAAATTATTACAAGATACTGTCCGTCCGGGAAAGGCGCGCCTAGCACTTGCGAACCATTCCACTTTACAAAGAGGTGATGGGTTGTGAGTGGGAACTTTTAGAAGTTTTCAATTTTAAACTTGGATTTGCTATCCTTTTGACATTTTCAACTAAACTATGTATTTTAAATTAGCATCTTCTACGCTTGATACGACTCAAAATGCTTCTTATTAGTATTTCCCTTATTAATATCTTACATATCATCCCTATTTTGGTAAGATTAGAGAAGATCTGACGCATGCGTAAATAGGCGGAAGGTTTTACCTAAGAAAATCAGACAATAGGGCATGCTTGGGACAAACTTTGTCGTTATTTGGCGCAACATGTACAATTGATATTCTTTACTTCCGGTTATTCGATTAACGTGCTAAAGCTTACGCGATGAAGAAGATGTTTTTTTTACAAAGCTAAATTCATCTTGAGGGAATATCTTTCAGATAAAAATTTTACTGTCTCAACATTAAAATATGAACTAAAACTTTTAAAAATTGAAACAGCTGTCTAAAACGGTATTTATTGCTTGGAAGTATTAATAGTATTTTAAATGATGATTAAAGCTATCAATTAAAAAAAGTTTTAAGACTTCAATCATTCTACAGCGAACATAAAATATTCTTACTTTCAAGTTAATTATTTTCTCATTATAGCGAACAACTATTTAGTAATTTAATTATTAACTTTTTTTAAATATTTATTTATTTATTTATTTCGAGGTTCAAAATTATCCTCAAATATTTTGTACTGAAATGCATGCGTATGTTGCAGTCTATTTTCTTGCTAAATGTACGTTTCTCTAGTTGATGGTCAAAATGTAACGTGTAATTATGTGCAAAAAATTACCATTCTTCTCTTAAAAGAAATAAATAAATTAAACATGCACACATCGAACGGTACATACTTTTAATGGTTGTTAATTTTTTTTCATCTAAATTATAACCTTATTTTCCAATGATATGTCTGAAATTTGATAATAGAAAATAGATTGATAATAAACTCGTATTTATTATCTTATTTATTAGACTCTGATTTATTTAATATTTTTTACATTTTATTCTTCATAAAAATAAATTATTTAAAGCAGTAGCTAGCTGAAAAGTAGTAGGCAAACCAGCCGATTTCACCAAAGCACATTCAAATTAAATAATGTTGAAAGCTCACACATATATTTAAAATTAATAATATTTAACCAGAACACAGATAAAAGAAACAATTTTTCAACAGCATTTCTACTTCGCATATCCCCTGGCTAATACGAAAACTAAAATTATGGTATTCAATCATTTATACAAACTAATTAGAGCAACGAGGAAAAATTTTAAACAAGATAACACAAAAAAAAATCAAAACAAGTTAAAAATGGATTATTTCAGGGCAGAAATCCCTATGCTATTTGTTATTTGGTTTTAGTATAAAATTGTTATTTAAGCTCTAAGATTATTGTACTCGGTCAAACATTCAACTATTTCAGTTGGAATCATAGCAGAAAGGGTGTTAAAAATAACACTGTCCACTGCACGTCTGTGATTAAAACATTGATATTTTGAAAGAAATCATCACACACAGCTCTTTGAACAAAAAAAAAAAAACCTTAGTTGTAACA